>RJWH01003837.1:0-131972 GCA_004363575.1 Solenodon paradoxus | reverse complement strand
AAGTTCCATACCCATCCTCAAACTGAAGATCTTCTTATCTTCCCTCTGGTATCTATTTATCATGTCACTTAATGAAGCAGCATCACTTAAAACTAGAGTCTTGATACTGGTATCTGGGAGGGCCTTTGACCTTCTAAGATAACTGATTTACAGAACAATTTAAGTTTAGATGGGTAGGTTCACTCTTCATCAAAGGTATGACAACACACCACGCCTACTGCCAAATCATCATAAGTCCCCCGCCTCCACTGGACCTGCCACCGGCTCCTGCTCCTACTCCCTCTCCCTCTGGTAACCCAGGTCTGTTTTCAGTGTCCAAGCATTCGTTTCTTTTACTTTGTTTTGCCTGTTTATTTTCTTTGTTTCTTTATTTTCCAAATATGAGGTATCTGTCTTTCTCCTTCTGAGTTATTTTACTTAGTACAATCTCCTTTATAAACATTTTTCTTAGTGTGTAAGTTATGCCTCCAGAACCCCAGTGCCTAAAGGCAACTCTTTTGCCATTAGTGGAGTATCTTATTGATAAGTCGTCTCAGCTAACCCATCTGGATTACACTGTACTATTTTTATTTTTAAGAAAGGTGCAGGCAGGAATAAAGGTGAGTAGGCAGGGAGGAAGAGAAAGGTGGAAGAAGCACTTTTTTATTATTTAGTTGTTCCCCCTGGTTGTTCCCCCCCCCCCCCCCAAGTCTTGATCCTGGGACCCTGGGATGTATGCGGGACTGTTCCCAGGTGTACTGGACCCCAGGCAACTAGGATGTGCCCACATTGTACGACTTTTCAATCCTAAGTCCCCCCTCTTTTTTTTTTTAGGCTGTAAAGCATTATGACAATTCATGACATTCCTGGGCATTATTTTGACTCAGAAGAGATATATAATAGACATGTAAAAGAGATAATAATGATAATTTATTCGATTTTGGGTCTGAATTCTCATTTTCAAGAAAGAATAGTACATAAATCTACAGCCTCATTGTTAAATATGGCACCATTAGTGGATCATTAAAAAAATCTTTTTTAAAGGACATTTTTCCCATCTCCCTACTCTCCTTAAAAACAACAACAACAACAAAATGCTCCTGGGGGCTTTGGTGTTAACCCTCTGCCTGGGGAGCAGTCCACATGCAGCCCAACTGTGTTTGGGGGTCCAGGTGGGGAGGTGGTGGGGTGAGTGGAAGGGGGATGCAATTAAATAAATAAAATACTTCTTCCTCCTCTCTCTTTTCTGCCTGCTTCCTTCCTGTTTAAAAAAAATGAAGAAATATGGGATGGATGTGTACTATTTTCCACACGGGACCATCAACACACATCATTGATATCACATTGATCACTTAATAAGATCTCTTGCGTACATTTACGGTTAACCTCCATTTGCCTGAACCACTATCCTGGGGAGCTACTAATCTACTTTTTGCCTTAAAGGTTTTGCCTTTTGGGGGATATTTCTCATAAATGAAATTATACTATATGAGTCTTCTTGTGTCTACTTTTTTGACTTTATATAATATTTTTTAGAATGTGAAGAAAAAAAGTTTGTGAATGCTTAATTAGTTTATTTGAAAATAACCTCTCACTACTAAAAAATACAAAAGAAAGTTAACCTGTTCCTGCTGGGGAAAGAACATCTATCATCAGTCACTGAGAATCAAGAGAGCATTCTTCTCACATTCTACTCTTCCCCCTAGTGGCCAGGAAGAAAAAAAGATAGTGTGTTTGTGTTGACCCAATCCCAGATTTTTCAAATGTCCTTAAATGAAAGGCTTGATGTTTGGGAAAATCACATGAGAAAGATTATGTTTTTTGTTTATTGGAACCTTTTATAAAACAAAGGGAGGCAAAGTTGATTGTTCTCTGCAATTCCTCCAAAACCTACCAAGCTCCCCATGTGCCAGAATTGCTTCCTGGGAGCAGGGGTGAGGAAGCGGGCGCCGCAGGAGAACGAGAAACTCAAGAGAGAGCAAGAGGATAGAAAAGGTGGGGTCAGGGGGCCAACAGCCTCTCTTTCTCTTGAACTAAGGGCCCTGACCATTCTGGTCTCCACCTGTTTATTGGGTTCATACACAGCATTGCTTCATGCAGCTTAGGTAAGCAAGTTTATAGTTACATTAGATTGCTTATACAGCCTTTGCTCTCTAACGAAAAAACTATATCTGTCTTATTTTGGTGGGTGAACAGTTACAGACACACTGTCTCACTGTTTTCACACAGTGACTCAAGTCCGATGCTCAGGGCCTGGTGTCCTTGATGTTTTGCCAACTCCCAATTCATCCTTGGTCTACTCTCTGTGCCCAACACTCTTGTCTTGTTAAGAGTTCCATGTGGGCAGGTCCTGATGGAGGAGCTGTTAGGTCAACGACCTCTGAAGGACACAGGCTACATACCCCTGAGTCGTAGTCCTGAGTCCAGAGGGAAACAACCAGTGTGAACAACTAAAATGGAAATAAAGTGAAATACCTCCTCTCTCTTCCTGCCTGCCTGCTCACTCTTAATCCTGCCTGCAGCTTTCCTTAAAAAAAAAAAAAAAAAGAGTTTAGGTGTGATGGCCAGTTGGCCAAGTTCAAATCTCGAATTTGCCACTTACAGTCACCCATTCAGTCAGAGTTTCTTCTTCTGTAAGATGAGGACGATAATGACACTCACCCCAAGGGGCCGTGGTGAGCATTCAATCAATGGTACTCCTTAGCACAGCCGGGCACGCAGGAGGAGTTGAATCAGTCCTCAACCTCTGTTTCCATATTCTCTCCTTCTCTTCTACTACGTGACTATGACCGTGACAGACGAACCTGCCCTGCCCTGCGCTCTTCCATGGTCCCCACCTGACTTCCCAAAGGTTTTGCTTTGGGAATTTTCTCATCTTCCTCATTTTGTCATTTCCTCCTCTTTACCAAAACCATCCCACAACTTTCCATCTTCACTACCCGCTGACACTGTTGTGGTGCTTTGATCAGTCACCTGCTTCTCCCCCACAGCTGACTGTCACCCAGCAACCCGAGGACTACAAATACTTGTATTTATAAAACACAAACAGGAATTTCTTTATTTTGCTCAAAACTAATGTTTTTTGGGAGATTCTGAGATTTTTTTCTTGCTTTTAAACTAAGGAAATTTTGATTTACAACATAATAAATACGTAAATAAGGTGTAGGTATACAGGGTCACCCTTCATCAAATATGATATTTCCACCCACCACCAAAGTTCTAGTCATCCTCCTCTGCTGCTCATTGGACTTTACTACCCTTTACTCCCATGCCTGCCCCTCCCCTCTGAGTTCTGCTCTGTGTCCACAGGTTAGTTTTTGCTGTTTCTGTTCTTTCACTTTATTTTTCTATGCTCCACCTATGAGTGACATCATCTGGTGTTTGTCTCTGTCCCTCTGGTTTATTTCAGTGAGCATCATCCCCTCTAGTTCCATCCATGTCGTCTCAAATGAGAGGGTTTCATCTTTTTGATGGCTGAGTAGCCTTCCACTGTGTATCTAAACCACACCTTCTTTATCGACTCATCTGTCAGTGGGCACTTGGGTGGTTTCCAGCGCCTGGCTCCGTGAATAGTGCAGCAGTAGCACAAACCTCACTGAATCACTTTTGGGGTTTGGCAGTCCTTGCTTTTCCAGGTCCAGAACTGGAAACAGAGATTTCCCAGTTTGGGGGACAGTCCTGACCGACACTGACAATGTATTTAGTGTCCCTTTCCACTGACAGGTGGTGCCTGGGTTTCTACCGCGAGAGCCCTCTACTTCGTCACTTCCACATGTCAGGGGGAGCTCTGGGACCCTGTCCCTGCTTCTAAGCGGCACCCTGCCCAGCCTCCTGCGGTGCTTGCCTTAGGTTGTGGCCGAGGCGTTCGCTGTGGTCTCTGTTTAGATTCCAGGGTCCTGTGCAGGAAGAGGGTCCTTCCTGACGGGCGCATCGGATTTGGATACTCACACTTTGCTTTTCAAAGTCTGCATTATGCCATGCTAAATCACATCAAAGCAGTGCCCCCCTGGGTGGAGTAGCAGTTGGCTCAGTCGCCTTCAGCGCAGTTGACACACGTCCCAAGGATCTGAGTTGTCTCCCAAGATCGGGAGGAAACAGCTAGGACGAACACTAAATAAAAATGTTTCTTTCTCCTCACCCTTCCTGCCTTCTGCCTGCCCCTGCTCGCCTGCCTTCATTCCTGCCTGCGCCTTTCCTTCAAATAACAAAAACAAGCCTTTTCAGCTTTCAACTCCGAGGAGTCCAAGGTGCAGCTCCTCTCAGGCGCCCCGAATCCAGGCTCATGCAGCACCAGCCGCCTCCACCAGGCCGCCTGCGCTCAGCCACAAGGGGATCAGAGCGGTCTGTCTGAAGTGCACCGGTGGGGAAGTCAGTGCCGCGTTGTCCTGGCCCCCAGGGGTGATCCCCTGGGTCGTCTCCACGAGAGATTGCTGATGGCGTTGCCCAGGCCACTGGTGACGGGAAGGCTCTGAGGCTGACGTGAAACTGACCCTTCAGAACACATGGCCCAGGCTGAGATAATACCTTCTGCTCCGCGCTCATCAACGAAGCCCTCAGGAACCACCAAGTGACAGAAGGAAGCAGGAAGACATGGAACACAGTGGAAATACCACTTTCGATGAGATTGTCGACATTGCCCGACAGATGTGACACAGCTCCTGAGCTAGAGAACTCTCTGGAACCATGAGAGAGATCCTGGAGACTACTCGTCTGTGGGCTGCAGTGGTGATGGCCACCATCGTCATGACATCATGGGTGACACCAGCAGTGGTGGGTGGGTGCCCAGCCAGTTATGGACCACAAAGGGAAATGTCACAATAAAGGACCATTTGGGAAAAAACAAACCAAATCAAAACAAAACTGTATCTATATATCGCTATATCTGTCATAGTATATTATATCATAGTATACCATAATATATTACAACATACTGTATTTTGTCATAGGCAGTAAGCCACACTTCACAACAAACTCTAGCTCTCTCCGTGCCCTTTCCCTCTGCCTGTGTCTCTCCTCTGTGCTGTCCCATCTGAACCTGCCTCTCTGCACGGCACAGCAAGGCAGCACCCAGGACTCCTCAGAAACAGGACAGTCGAGTTGCCTAACGTTTCAAGACAATGTAGCAATTCCTGAGTGAAGGCCTGGCAGCCCTGGCCCTTGTGGAGACAATACATCGTGGGTCTGCTGGCCTCTCAGGTACCCCTAACGCAGTACTTGGTCCGTCTGTCAGTCGTGCCCTATGGGTAGCAGATACTGAGAACTAGGAGATTTACTGGTGCATAAAAGTCAGAAAAAAGTAAAACGGAAAGAGGAAAGATATGGATTGGACAGAGAGACGCTTCAGACCTTGATGGAAGATCTGAGGAGGAAGAGAAGGAAGGTGGTGGGGCAGAGAGAGCCTCAGGCCAGAGCAGATTTGTGAGGTCTCAGCTAGCCCCTTCTGGAAGGAGGGACCACAAAGGGAGCGCCACCCCATGACAGTAATGAATGTACTGCTTATCTGCTAAACATTCACTTCAGTAATCTTTACCGTATTTATATTTATATTATTAATAATCGCAATCCCAGGAGGCAACAATTTTTTCTTTAAAGGAAAGGCACAGGCCGGAATGAAGGCAAGCAGGCAGGCAGGCCAGAAGAAGCATCTTTACTTTGTTTTTATTTAGTTATCCACACTGGCTGTCTCCTCCCCAGACCAGGGACTCGAACCTAGGGGTATGTGGCCTGCGTCCTTCAGAGGCGATTGACTTAACCACTGCTCTACCAGGACATGCCACAAATGTATCTTTTAACCTTGATCCTATGGGATGATTCATCCCTTCCTTCCTTGCTTTCTTCCTTCCTTCCTTCCTTCCTTCTTTCTGTTGGCCACCCCCCGCCCTTGTCTCAAACTCAGATCCTGACGCCACAGTCTTCAGTTAAGACACCATAACCCTTGGGGCGATGAGGGGTGGGCAGAAAGGACTCCTTTTTCAACATCGATATACAACCATGACACCTGCTTCTACTGGTGGCAACATAATTGTGGTCAAGGTCAAGGACTTTACAAACTCACATCTGTAAGGTGAGAGCTAATATGTCCTCACTACTCACAGCATAGGATGTCAAATTCCTGGAGTCTGGGATTGAGCTTTGTCCATCTGAGTTTGGGTCACAAGGAAAGGATTGAAATAGATTGAGGAAAGAACACTGGTTGTCCTTGATAGTACTCCCATTCTCTATTTTATTTTTATTAAAGTCACATTGGCTTATAACATTTTATCAATTTCAGGGGCACAGACTTTTAGATCAACATCTATGTTCGCAGCAGAATTCCAGCTTCCACCCATGCATTCTCTGTTCTATGAGTGTCTCTGTCTCAAATGCCTTTGATCTGACACGGTCAGCTCATCACTCAGTTACAATCTGATCAGAGTGCTGTCCTCTGTCCCCCTCTATCCTTCCAGCAGGAAAAGAAGATAAGGAGACTGCCATCAAGGATGCGGTACAAATTTAAACACTGTCTTTTGTCACAACTTAAACAAATTTACTATGAGCATAAAGAGATGGGTAATACACTCTATCTACTGAGAAAGTGAGCAAACTTGGTTGTGTTGACTGATGAAAGAGGATTGAGCTCGCTAGATTAGGAATACTGGAAATTTACAAGGTTTTAGGTACAGTTTTAGAAAAGCAAAGGAGGACAAATCAGACAGAGTTCTGTAATAAAAACAAAGTTCTTTTGAATTCCTTTGTTAACCCACATTTCTCAGAAGCTTCCATTTACACAATTTTCAACCAGCAAATAAACCTACCGAGTTAATTCCCAGCAGTTCCAAGCTCTTGCCAGTTGCTGGAGTCAGGAAAATGGCCTGGTTTGCACTGAGAGTTTTAAACAGCAGAGAGCACCAAGTCAGAGATGGAGTGGAGGGGCGGGGAGAAGGGGAGGGAGATAGAGGCTCAGCATCCAATGGGGCGTTCAAAAGCCAAGCCAATCACAGCCCACGTGTCAGGAAGGAAGTTGGTGTTCAGGTGATTTCTTTTCATGCTAGAAAGCAGCTGGGATTTGGCGGGAGGCTTTGGGTTTGAGATTTCGTGATGCGCTGAAGACCTTAACTTGAGGACTTAAAGAGATAGTTGCGAGTTGAATCTAAATTCTATGTAACAAGTTATTGAAAATGATCCCATTGATGTGCTCATTCCGAAATCTATGAGCAAAGTTCAGACTATGATGAAACAGGTAGCTTTGGCCTTACCGCCACTTAGTTCTATGTAAAATACTTTAAAGACAAAAAAAGTCCTCCAGTAAATTTTATATAATTCTATTCTAGAAGGGAAATACTATGGTTTATTATTTTTATCCACACTGGAAAATACCTTTTCAATTATTTTGGGTGAACTATTGAGAGACGTGTCAGAGGAGTTAACATTTCTGGAAAAACCCGGAAAGTGAAACTGCAGAAAATGACAGCTTTGGAACAGATTTGAGGGTCATACATCCCAAACAAATATTTCAGTATCCCATTGTAAGAAATTAGTTTAGAATTTTTCCTTTTCTGGGAGAATTGTCAACATTGATCCCTGTCTCCTTCTCCTCCTGGGTTCTTTTTCCTCTAAGAAAGTGTCCAGAGTACCCCTGTCCATTGGAAATACTCTGCCCACAAAGCATAACTGCCTGCCTTCCTCCCTTCCTCCCGTCCTCCCTTCCTTCCTTTCTTCCTTCCTTCCTTCCTTTCTTCTTCTATTTATTTTATTTAGATGTTCACCTTGGTTGTTCCTGCCAACCATGGGATACAAACCTGGATCCTTGGGATGTATGTGGCTGACCCACGGCGGACTTATCCCTTAGGCCACCAGGGTGCGCCATAACTCTTAGAATAATGTACTGCTCATTTACTAAAGTGCTAAGTATCCTTTTACTTAGCACGTTTACAAATGTCTTTACTCCTTTGGATGTAAGAATAAGAAAAGAAAGCTTCAATGTGATAGTAGGTTTTGTTTTTTTTTTTCATTTTCAACATAATTATTAAACTGCTTTTGAAATATGTTTTTTGGGAGATATTTCTCTGCTATTTCTAAGAATGTTGTAGATACAAAACTAAAAAGTATTGAGGGCAAAAATCTAAGTGACTGTCATCAGAGGAATAGCTGCTGCTTTATAGGCTGAAAACAGAAGTTAAGGGAAAAGTTTATATGGGATTAATGTTACTTTATAGTGTATATTTTAGTTATGCTGACAATGCTATTATGGGTTTTATGCTTTTCCATAAAGATTAGCATAAAAATGCAAATTTTCTTTGACTGGACTTAATTCCCTCTACTCTTAATAAGTACAAATGAAATTAGAATATTGAGAATAAAAAATTTTAACTCAAATAATCCAGTACAAAAAAACGCCATGTTTTTGTAATATCAATTTAATTTTTTGTTTCAGTTGCAATTTTTTGTTCAGAATCGAGAGAATTGCCAGTAAATGATGTGGTATGAACCCTTAGTTGAAAAACACAACTTCAATGTTTTCTGAGTTGCATGAATTTAACTTTGACAAAACGCTTATATTTTTAAATTATATGTAATAAATGTAGATAAAATCTTTCCTGGGATCCTTTCCCTGGTCCAGAAGAAGCTTGCACAAGTGAATGTTAAAATAAAATTGGCCTTGGCAGGCCCTGGTGGAGCAGCGGTTACATCAATGCCTCCAAAGGACGCAGAAGAACTCACATACCCATGGGTCGAGTCCAGGATCTGGGGGGAATGTCCAGTGTGAAGAACTGAAAAAAAAATAATAATAAAATAAAATGCTTCTTAAAAAAATGATATGCAATAAAAAAATTTTAAAATGGCCGAAATCTTAGCAGAAACTCTAAGTTGCTGACTTGAGAAGCAGACACCTCTCACCCCTTCTGCGACAGAAGTTACTAAAGAATTCTTTCTAAGGCTCCAGTAACATTAACATCTTAATGCCCTGACTTGCCTTGATCCCCAGATAGTATGCAGAGCGGAAGGGAGAGAACACAAACCTCTTTTGTAACTTTTGTAAATAGTTGCAATTCAGACCACCTCCTCCCTGACCACTGGGATAAAAAGCCCACCCAGGATCTGATGTGGGAAGTCCTGACTTCCCAGATGCCAATCCTCGGGCTAATTAACTAAGAAATATTTCATAATGCTGAGGTCTTTTTACGCCACTTCTCACAAGTTTTGCTACCTCTGATGCTCTGTGCAGGCGAATTTACTTTTTATGACTCTACTGAATAGAGGACTTGAAGATAAAATTTTCACCAGGCCTGTTCCCAAGGACCCAGAGCTAGAGGAAACAACCAGTGTGAACCACTAAATAAAATAAAATAAAATGAAATGCTTTTTTCTCCTCTTTTTCTGCCCATCTGTCTCTGCTCTCCTTCATTCTTGCCTGCATTTTGCCTTAGGGGAAAAAAAAATCAGTTATTGGTTCATTTTTGTTTTTTCACCCCGAACCCGGGTCTTAAAACTGGGTTCTTGGGCTGAATGTGGTTCGCACCCCAGCGTCTCAGCTGCCTCAGCCACAGGGGTCGCACTGATGAATAGGTTTCATAATTGTCCCTTCATAAAAATAGGGGATGCCAATCTAGATTCAAAGATTCTCTTCCATAAGTTCTCCCTTTAGGAATTTCTTTACCCTCTCGTCGGATCGGTCCCGAATATAATACAACACAAAAAGTTGTAATTGCAATCATAGCCAGAGCTTATTTCTTCTGTTAGGGTTTCCTTGCTTCCTTTCTTTGCCATTTAATTTAAATGCTGCTGAGTTCAGTAATGTCTAAGCATCTCCTGAAAAATTCAGACTCAAAAAGTTACCGTCTAGAAACTGCAGCAGCTGTGTCCTATCTAGAAACTCATAATTCTGCCCTCCTTCCTGGGTCAGCCATGGTCCCAGGTCTGAGAATGGGGTTGGGATGGGGAAAAAATTTATAATTCTGCCCACTCAACTGGGATATTCAGAGACATACAGGAGCCTTAGCTGTTGCCTCGCCACCAACACAAGGACTCTGAATCCACAGAGCCTCTTTCTCCAGGAAGAAGTGGCATCACCTCTGTGTTGTATTTTCCATTTTGAACATTCCTTCTGAAGAACGGTCATCTTACTGTTTTCTCCTCCATTGTTTATTGACGTACACTGAAGATTTTTAGATTTGTTACTTATTTGTGGGCTGTAAGGAAACCAGGCGCCCCCTCCATACTGATCATGAATTGACGTGGTGTCAAAGATCCTGGGGCTGGGATGAGGATGAGTCACTGAAGTGACTAGGCCAGGACATTTTTGGAATGGCATGTATGGGAAGAAGAGTTATGGGACTGAATGTTGGGGGTGGTGGCGAGGAAGCGGGCAGCCAAAGATTGAACAATATCAGCTATTCCTCCCAGCATTTTTCTATTCTTCTGGAAATAGCATTCCTTCCAGCCTGGGGAGGGATGGGTCCTCTCTCCATCTATCCATCAGGCCCGTGCACACTTGAGGATGTCATGGAGCAGCAAGCTTGAGAGAATAAAGTAGGACAACAAGAGAAGCAGAGAAGAGGGAGAGAGAGGACGCTGACCGTGAGCTGTGTCATTGTCCTTGCCATCCGTCCTGTGGTTTGGGGCATCTGAGCCAAGACATTTACATCTCCGGCTCAACTGGCTCAGGTCGGTATTTGTCATGTACCATCAGGAGTCATGACAAGAGATCAAGTTCCTGCATCATTTTTAAAAAAACCTAGGTTTGCTCTCTTATATTTTAAAACTTTCCTGAAACACCTTGTTATTTTTACAAGAAAAGAGCTCAGCCTGGCCTGCCCTGGTGGAGGAGCGGTTGGGTCATCCGCCTCCGAAGGAGAAAGCCACATACCCCTGGGCTCGAGTCTTAGGGCCTGGGGGAAAGGAACTAGTGTGCATAACTAAATAAAAATAAAATAAAGATGCTTCTTGCACCTAAAACAAAACAAAACATAAAACCCAACTCTAAACCCAATTCTAAAAATAATTACATATTTAGACAAGAAAGGATAAAATCATATTCCTTTTGGAGGCCTCTAAATTTCTAGGTAGGATGTGGGTGGGTGCTATACCAGAAGAAAGCAATCTGTTTTCAAGGACATTCCACATTTTGCTCCAAATTGTAAGCAGAGCAAAAAAAATTCCTTCTTATAATTTATTCCTGCTCTCATAGTGGAACGATATGACGGTTTTTTGTAGGCAAAATGTTCTGTGGTTTTAATGAAACATACTTTAAAATGTTTGCTTCTTATTTTCCCCCATGTTGGTTACATCTTATCATTTCGAAAGCAAGTCACCTTTAGATGGGACTGGGGCCTCCACAGCCCTCCCCGAGTGGGAGCACAGGGTCCAGCGCCTGTTTGTTTTCGGGCAGTAGGGCCCAGCCCCTGCTCAGAGAGCGCCCTGACGGTGGGCTTCCTTGGGGTCTCTGTGTTTCTGCCTGACGCCGAGAATTCCAGGGTAAGCCATCCCCCACCAAGCCATCCCCGCAAAACTTGGTTTTCGATTGCCATTAACAGCATCCAAAGGTTAAGACTTTGGGGGATTTGTAGGGTGTGGAATGGATGTGTCTCACTGGTCCTGCCAGCTTTCTAACATCTTGGTAGCGCCAGCGACAGGCCTGACTCCCCAGGGAAGTCAACACGGGTTCTGGGATGGGCAGTCAGCTCTTCACGTCCATGTCTCCACATCCAAGCAAGTGAATCACGGCATTTTCCCAACAAAGGTGGGGCATGATCACAATGCTTGCTGAGCGAATAATAAGTGTTAAACTGAGAAAGGAGTATTGGCCAGGTTACCGAGCTCTGCTTGACTGACCCTTGCCATCCCGTTGAAGGAAAGGCAGTTTCTGTGACTGTGCTGTGTCCCTTTCTCTCTCTCCATGTGGGCCCTTTAGAGGTGCTTGCTGTGAGAGAGAAAGGCCTCCCTAAGCAGGGCTGAGTGTGTCCTCTCCGCAGTAGCAGTCCGGAGTCATGTTAACTTCCTAAGTCGTGTGTGAATTATGTGTCAACAAATCTTTCAGGTCAGAGGTATTATTATCTTTATGTAAAAGATAGTTGATCCAATGCACCCTGGTAGCCGAGTGGATAAATCCGCCGCCTGGCTGATGTAGTTCATATACATCCCAAGGACCAGCGTTCAAGACCCTGGGCAATATGACTATGTACAATTAACAAAATGCTCCTTCCTCCTCTCTCTTCCTGCCTGCCTGCCTACTCACCTTCATTTCTGCCTGCACCTTAAAAAAAAAAATAAAAAAAAAAGAAAGAAAAAGATAAAAAGAAGATACACAATATTTGTATTTGGTACTCAGTTTTACAACTAGAAGTAAAGATTTCATCGTGTCCTGGCACCAAGGTGCTTTTAAACCACAGAGCATGAATTACTTGTTTTACAGATCAGTTTCTATAGTGAAAATGCCCCTCGTAAAAACTCAGGGAAGCCAACCAAAGTCAACATTTAGCCCCATGCAATTTACAGTCTGATGCTGGAACGTGAACAAAGCCGGATTCAGGAAGCTATTCTGCAGCATCTTTGAGATTTGTTGGGATGAAGAATTTGCAGAAGATGGTAAAGACGGTCATCCAGACATACAAAAATATACAGTTATTTTATTTCTTTATAAACCTACAGATATTCAAATCAATGTAATTCAGCATTTATGGGGAAAACATCCGATTTTATGACTTTTTGGAGTGATTAATATATACCAAGTCACTGAAAGGTACATAGTTGTATAAGGTGACTTCCCTGTGTGTCCTGTGGCTCAGGCAACTAAGATGCTTGGGTGCAGACCACATACAACCCAAGGATCCAGATGTGAGACCAGGGGCCGGGGTCAAAAATCAAAACAAACAACTAAATAACTAAAGATGTTTCTTCTTCCCTTCAATGCTTCTTCTTCCTCTCCCTTCCTTCTTTAAAAAAGAAAAAGAAAACAAAATTGATCTGGCAGGAATGTAGAACACTAATCAGAATGGGGAACCATACTGAGCATACCAGTTACAGGGCTAACGTGTAACCCAGGAAAAGCATAACCAAATTTTGGATGAGACCTGCGAAAACCAGGAACCAACTTGATGCAGCCGAGGCTGAAAAGGAGAGCGCAGCACACAGAGAGGTTATTCAGAGCAGGCAGGCAGCTGGGCTTCAAGTGAATACACTGGACGTTCCTGAAATGGACCCCAGTACTACACTCACATGGTCAAGTGTTTCTGTAAAATGTACAAGTAAAACATTTAATCACAGTTGGTTAGGATGACTATTTCTCCACTCACCCATTCCTGGAGTCGGCACCAGCTGCTACTGGCTATTTTTCTTTTGGGAAAAGGGAGAGGGCTGGAAATGGGGAAAGCTGGAGAGGGGTGGTAGGACCAGGCCTGTTCTCAGAAAGCAGGGTTGGCTGTGAGTTGATCAAACCCCAGAGGCCTGCCCCCAGTTTGAACTAGAAGGGTACTAAGACTGAGTAGGAAGGAAAACACAGGAGAAATGAGGGAAACGCCAGAGAGCCTGTCAGCTGGTGCGCTTAGAAAGGAAGTTAACATGAATGCTAAATGAGGGGCAAGCTCTTTAAGGCTTAGGATGGGGTGGGAGTGATACTCAGTGAGGATCAGAGGGGAAGACTAACTTCCCAGAGTGGTGTCAAGTAAATCAGCTTCCCTTCTCAGTCGGAAAATGCCCTTTCTTGGGTTGATCCTTGGAGACTTTGAGTTATTTTTGATTAGGCGAAGCCATATTCCTTTGTACCATTTCAGAGCTCATTTGTTATCTGTGAGAATAATTTTTTTTTTTTTTTTTTTTTTTAAGGAGAGGTGTAGGCAGGAATGAAGGCAAGTAGGAGGCAGGCAGGAAGAGAGGAGGAAGAAGCACTTTTATTTTATTTTTATTTAGTTGTTCATCCTCCTGTCGTTTCCCTTTGTCCCCCGCCCTCCCCTCCCCACTGGGGTCCTGGGACTGGAGCCCAGGGGTATGTAGCCTTCAGAGGCGATTGACCTAACTGCTGCTCCACCAGGGTGCACCTGTGAGGATAAGTTTAATGACGTATTTTACCTCTTTATAACTCCAAGATTTTTCACTTGGTAAAATAATAATTCTACCTTTTCAGACTGATATTAACTTCATAAGTTCTAAAGTTAAATACATAAAATAAAGTGGGTTTTTTTTAGCATACTAAGTGCTTTTTCTTTCTTTTTTCTTTTTTTAAAGGAAAGGTGCCTGTAGGAATGAAGGCAGGCAGGAAAAGAGAGGAAAAAGAAGCGTTGTATTTATTTTCATTTCATTGTACATCTTGCCTGTTTTCCCCAGCTCAGGATGCGTACCTGGGTCCTTAGCATATATGTGGACAAAGTCCAGTAGCCTCATCCATCTGGTCACAAGGGCGCACCCTTTTTCTTGACTCATCTTCGAAGCGATTTTCCTACAAGAATGACAGCAGCTGGCATGCAGGAATACACGGCAAACTCCTGCTTTCTCCTTTTCTTGTTTTTTAACAGACTTCCCTCATCCCTGGAGTTTGTAGGCTTTGTATGGCTGGCCACAGGGGTGCACCGTACCGTACCCCTGCTTTCTTAGATTTTCCTTTTAATTCCTCTATGCCATTCATTTATCTAACATTGGAAAACAGATTCCCGGCTATTTGTGTGAAGAGAGTGTACTGCAAAGTCAATTACATACAAGATATCTGGACCATGTAGAGAAAACCTACCACTGCCACTTGAAAGTTTTCTACCCCCAAAGACTGAGTGCGATCCGCTTGCTCTGATGACCAGATGTGAATCTCACCTTGCTCTTCTCAGCAGGCTGCCAGTCAGAGGTTCAGTGCTTTAGGGCCCGAGGAACAGGAATTAGGGCCTTTGCTCTGGTACCCAGTGTTTACCTTATTTAGCGAGTATTGTATTCATCACTGAAGGGCTCTTTAGAGTAATGGCAAATAACGAATATGAAAGGCTGGAAATTTCAATAGACTAATGGAAAAGTAATTAATAAAAATAAAATAATCATCCATCATACAACTGTTAGAAAAATAGCAAAATTGGCCTATAATAAATGCAAACCACCCCACCTTGTGAAAATACACAGGACAGTTCAGAACCACACTGGTCATCTTTCAATTCCGTGTGTGTATTCAAATCTATATATTACTTTATATATATATATATATATATATATATACATGAACACACACACACATATATATAATGTACACACAAATACAGGACATCGTGAAGAAAACTGAAAAGCAACATATTTCGAACCTAAAGATTGGTTAGCTGGTGGGCCCTGGTGGAGTAGTGGTTGGGCCAACTGACTCCTAAGGCGTGCAGGCCAGGTACCCCTGGGTTTGAGTCCTGGGTTCAGGGGGGGAAACAACCATTGTGAACAGCTAGATAAAAATAAGTGAAGTTGCTTCTTCCTGTCTCTTCCTGCCTGCCTGCCTACTCACCTTCGTTTCTGTCTGCACCTCTCTTTTAAAAAACAAACAAGGATATGACTAGCTAGAGACAAAACTGTAAAATGGAAAATTGTCTAATTTTGAGTCCACAAATTTGCCTAACCAATTTTAGCCCTTTTTTGAGATTCCTCTTAGCTCCCTAATTTCCCTTTCTTTCCTAGCCTCACTGAACCATTCTATTTCTGGCTTCCAGGCTGCTCCATCTCTCCATTATCACACTTGTTCCCCTCCCTCTCTGCCCTGCTCCACCTGCTCAGTTAGATGGGGCCTGTTAACGGCCTTCCTCTGCCCCACTCCCCACCCCGCCCAAGGAGCAAGAGCGTCTTTTCAGTGACTTCAAAAAGGGAGTTTGTCAAGTTTTTAAAAACCCGGATCAAACCTGAACTCTGCTTAGCTGGATTAACAAAAGCAAATCATTGATGGTTTTTTAGGACTCAGTATCCTCCACTGTGAGATGGCTGGATGGAGCACATATATAATATTCCTGACAGAGCTATGAGATAAAAGCTGGAGGTTGGGGACTCCTGTTCTTCCCTTCCTTAGCCTCTTCCATCCATCAAAGCTTACTTTTCTGGTTTTGACTGGTCACAAAAGGAACACTTTCTCCTTGGTCGTGACTGGGAGTTAATAGAATTAATTCTTGTGAACATTAATTTTCTCTCCCCACCCAGGTAACTAGTAAAAGCACGGACTTTGTAAGTGGGCTCTGAAATGCTCTCTGAGTAGAATGCAGGCCGCTTAGGGGCTTGAACTCAGGCTTCACGTGCTTAAATTGCGTGTTCATAAGAAGGCTGGGAGAAGCCGGCCTGACCACACAGGCCCGCCGCCCTGGAGATGACCGTGTGAGGAGGGGCTGGAGGGCTCCCAGCAGAGTCAGGAGCCAGCTGGAGTATCCTGCCTGCCTCCACTACTCACCTGCTGGAAGTTTGGGAAGCCAAAAAAAAGGTGAAAAAAAAAAATGATAGTAATACCTTCCTGACTGAGTTATGAGAATTAAAAGTCTGAATTCAATCAACAGTAATTTTTTATTTTTTTTAAGGAAAGGTGCAGGCAGGAATGAAGACTAATAGGCAGGCAGGAAGAGAGAGGAGGAAGAAGCACTTTATTTTGATTTTGATGTTCACACTGGTTGCGTTCCCCTGGATGTGGGATTGAATCCAAAGGTATGCAGTCTGTGCTCCCGCAGAGGCAGTTGATGTAACCGCTACTCCACCAAAGTACATCTGATCAACACGATTAAGATGGTGCAAAATTCCTTCAAAAATGTTTTTATCGACGCATACACAATTAAACTTTTTCTAAATAAATTGAAATAACGCTGATATAAAGCATTGTATGCTTCAGGCATGCCGCGTTATGTCTACCTCTCTGTGTGCTAGGCTATGCCGGCCACCAGAGGTCTAGCTGCTATTGCTCACACTGCAAGTGGCCCTTTTACCCGATTACCCACAGCCGTCCCGCTTCTCTTCTGGTAGCCACTAGGTCGCTCTTAGAGTCTAAGAGTTTGCTTTGATTTTGTATTATTTCTTGATTTGTTTTGTTTCTTTATCTTCTGCACAAGTGAGATCAGATGGTGTTGGTCTCGCTCTGATTTACTTCACTTAGCATCATCTGCTCAAGGTCCATCCATGTTGCCAATGGCAGGATTTCAAGATGACGCTCGATTTCAAAAGCATATTGTTTTTTAACCACTTATCAGTACAGATATTATCAATTACTATATCTATTGGTGTGCTCTGTTGCAGGCAGGAATGAAAGCGAGCAGGCAGACAGGAAGAGAGAGGAGGAAGAAGCAACTATTTTATTTAGTTCTTTACTTGGCTGCTCCCCCAACTCAGGATGTGAATGCACGGCCTTAGGATATAGACCACAAGGTGAAGACCATGGACTTAACTGCTAAGCCACCAGGGTGCACACTGAATATTACTTTTAACCTCAGCACTATTTTTATTTCCCTCTCTCCTTCACATTATGGGCAATTTCAGTGTTTTGTGTCAATCCACAGTATTTTAAAACTCTCAATTCCTCTTCCCATTTATTCCATTCTTTTCTGTCTGGTATTCATTATTTCTTTTCTTTTTTCTTTTTGATGCAAAGGTGCAAGCAAGAATGAAGGGGAGCAAACAAGCAGGCAGGCGGGAAGAGAGGGAAGAAGCCTTGTATTTATTTTTACTTGTACATCCTGGTTTCTTGCCAGCCTAGGATGCAAATCCGGGGTACTTGGGATGTATGTGGACAGTGCTTAGCCTGGAGGCAGCGACTCCACCAGGGCATGCTTGGGATTCAGTTTAATGATGATCTTCCTGTGCCCTTTAATGTCTGTAGTGACTGGTTTCTTATTGTGGCCTTTGGGGTCCCTCTTTGCTTAGCAGTCAGCATCACCCACAGACATGGAAGTTTACTGATGTGATGTGGCAGACAGGAGGAACAGGATACAGCAGCCAGGAGCTGGAGTGGAGGAATTTGCTGGCAACCAGAGGTGAAGGGAGTGCCTGGAGAGAAAGAGAGAGGGAACGAGGTCAAAAACACACAGCCCTGGCGGTGCTGGCTACCTAGGGCAGGCAGGGAGGCCACAGAGAGGCAGGTAGCCTGCAAGATTGGGGAAACGGCATGAGGCTGGTGTCCAGGTCGAGAAACAAGGCAATTCTCTTCCTCTCTGATGTCTGGGCATGAAAGGCTGACACAAGGCTGCAATTCAGTAAGACTAGTGGTTAAGGCCACCGGCCCTGGAGAAGGGTTTCATCTCCACCTCCACCACCTACTGTGAACAAGTGACCAAAACTCTTGCATCTTCAGGGGCAGCTGTGAGACTGGAATCACAGTGAACTCAAATGAAGAATGAACGCAAAGCACGGAGAGGTGTTTACTAACAGTAGCGTTATTGTTCCTAGTTACTATCACTAAGTTGTCACCCGCTCTGACTAGTGGACCAAGAGGAACAACCTCCAGAGAAGAGTGCAAATAATGGGAAAAAACAAGACTTTTAGTTTGCTTTTCTCTTCTTTAAGGTAAATCACAAAATGAAGGGGAAGAAAAATTTCTATTAACTTATTTTAACTTAGTAGCATGGAAGAAACAGGGTTAAACGTCCTTGAAAGCTATTCAGTTGACAATTTTGGAAATTTATTTCAGATCTTTCTCCATGAAAGATGTTTATCTGTGCATTTTACTTAACTACTATAGCATTTATCCTGAATTTTATTGAGACCAATTTTATTCAGCAACTTTAATCTGACTCTGACTCACCAATAAAATGTTGTGCACATTTCATTTGTACTTTAAATTTTATAATACAGGTATGGAGGTAAAATTTGCTTGAAAACTGGTTTTAATATTGAAAATATTAGACATTCTAAATAGAATACAGTATAATCTATCTTAAATACTTCAAATATTTTAATAAAGCAAGTGTTCTTAAAAGTAATATATTTGTGGATTGAATAAAATGCTTCCAATTAATGCACTATTTCAAAAAGATGGCTCCTTTTTATTTTATTTTTTAAAGGAAAGGTGCAGGCAGGAATGAAGATGAGTAGGCAATCAGGGAGAGAGGAGGAGGAAGAGCTTTATTTCTATCGAGTTGTTCACATCGGCTGTTTCCTCCTGGCCTCAGGTCTTGAATCTGGGATCTGGGATCTTGGGATGTATGTGGAACTGTTCCCAAGTGTTCTAGACCGTTAGGCCACCAAGGTGCAGCCCAAAGTCATGTATTCTTTAAGGAGAGGCAAAAGAAGAGATTTTCTGGCTGTCCTAAGTTCTACAGTTTTGTAAGCTGGGGATTTTCCTACCTGCAATGAGGAAATTCAGCAGGTTTAAAGATTGTGTCTGTCAGTCACTCACAGTTGGCTCCTGGGCAAAGCCCTTGTGTTAGCCATTTTCCAACATGGTCCTCGGTGACCTTCATGTGCTGTGTCCTGTGCACTACCCTCCCCCCTGAGTTGGGACTGATCTGTGTGACCAGCAGAATGTGGCTTAAGTGATGGAATGTGACTCCTGAGGATAGGTCACAAAAAGTATCAGTTTCCCTGATCTCTTGGACAATTGGCTTTGAAAGGTTATGAGGGCATCTGACCTCATTTAGTCAACTATAACTCAAAGGCTCCAAGGATAAGCCCACAAAAGTGAACTTCTGACTGGAAGGGACAAATGATGGACTCTGAGAATTGAGTTTTCCCCTGTGTTGATTATCATCCCCACTCCTAGCATGGAATCTAAAAGGTCCTTCTCCTATTGAATGTTCTGATATAAAGGCAAGAAAACTCTCTGGGGTAGCCAATCATATTGAAGACAGGATGAAGTTTATTTACTTAAACAAATTTGGAACACTGCATTATAACATTATATAGGTTTTCAGGTGTGTATCATTCTAAATTAATATTTGTATAGATTCATAAACATATACTAGTTCACTACTAACAATTCAAGACTGAAAAATTTTTTTTAAAGGAAAGGTACAGGCAGGAATGAAGGCAAACAGACAGGCAGGCAGGAAGAGAGGAGGAAGAAACATTTATTTAATTTAATTGCTCATCCTGGTTGTTTCTCTGGTCTGGGTCTTAAACCTAGGTCTTTGGGCTGCATGTTGACTGCATACATCTGCTAGGCCACCAGGATTTACCTCAAGACTGAAACTTAAAAAATAGTTCAACTCTTCAGGAGTTCAACAGTTAAATTTGAAGGCAGAAAAAAAAAAAAAAGCCTTTCCTATATAATAAGAATCAAGGGGACATACACAGATACAAGAAGTATAAAAGCATTCTACTAAATACACATATAATTCCTTTCATATTTAATCTATTAAATACAAGGATATGTATATAAATGCACAGAAAAAAAGTCAGGAGGCTTAAATGCTAAATTCTTTATGGTTACCTGTGGAAGGGCAGAGGCGTGAGGTGGCTGGGTATCTGGAGTCAGGAATAGAAAAGGAAGTTGGGAAGCTTTTTAAAAAGTCTATATTGTATTATTGGAAGACTGATGATGAGAAGGTATTACTGGACCACTGGTGTGATTATAGTCACTGTAAAAACCAAAGCAAAGCAAAGCAAAAACAATTTAGTTACAGCAGAGTTCTCCTATGATCATTAGTTGTTTTTAGGACTATGGGCTAAGTCAGCCCTTTCCTGCGAACTTCAGGTCTTTAGAATGCTTTGCTGCAAACTTTCTGAGTTTCTAACTTGGCTGTTGTCTTTTCTGGACCCTTCTCTGCCACTGAGACATCAAGATTGTTATCTTCAAGACCCAGACCAATAGAGCAGATTGCTCATTTCCTATTGTACCAGTGATTGCAATGCTGATTCTAGGCAGCAAGCCACTCCAACCCAATCCTTTTTCCTGTAGATCACTGGCTCCAGGCTGAGGAAGGTTCTAGACCTGCTCCAAGTCTTTTTTCTGAAGTGGGAGATGATGATGCAGACAATGTTCCCCGTGTTGTGAAAGGCAGGAGTGCTGAGAGGTCAGGCTGAACCATCACACTGTTACTTCTGCTCACGATCCTTTGGCCAAAGGCAAATGGAACCATCTAAACCCAACATCAGTGTTTGGGACAAACACTCCATTTCGAAAGAGAGAAACTACAAAGCCACATTTCAAAGGGCATGCATGCAAGCATGAACAGTGAAGAATTAGGAACAATAACGTTAGCTCCCACTTGTGATCCACCTGGGACTTTCCTGCTTGCTTCCCATTGGCAGCGGGGGACAACTATTTCTTCTGCTGGTAGCTGACAACAGGAATGCCTTGAGATAGTAGGTTAGATAGGAATCAGGCTTTGCTCCTGCTTGCTCCTCAGTCTGCTGTTATTGTCATGGGGATGCAGCAGTATTGATTATTAATTCCTTACAAAGAGCAAAGTGACCAAATGTTCCCTTAAGTGAGACTTCACAGGAAATGGGGGATTGAAGATACTGCCCCAGAAAAAGCGTTGTTTATAGCACTGTTTATTGTTTCAAAGGTTTGAGTGTTTCAAGGTTTTATACATTTTTTACTTAAAGGGTGCCAAGAGTCGCCATTGTTAGAACTCAGGAATCCACAAAACTTGGTTTTGAGGATGTTTGACTAAGCTCATTTGCTGCCCATACATCTCCCATGGTTACAAGTTAAAAATCTCTTAAATAAGGAGTTCCCAGAGCTGCTTTTATAAATAAATGGGCATTAATAACTTAAAAAAAGACAAGATCTTTCAGTTTCTGGGTTCAGGGACTGAAGTCAGTGGGGCTTCCTATGGTCCTGACATGGAGCCCTATTCTAGTTATTTCTGTGGTTCCCACGTTGCTTTCAAGAACAGCTACCACTTACATTCGTCGGGGTTTCTTCTTCGCTCGGGACTGGCTGTGGAACAGCAAAGTAAGTGAGGCTGGCGCCCGGAAACCAGCCTGGGGCGAATGCTGCGCCAGGTCCGCCGGAGAGCGGCCGCAGCGGGGCAGGTTAACTCAGCCCCGCGCGCACCGGCACCCGCGCTGCTCTTTGTTAAAGAAACAAACAGAAGAAACGGCGGCGCGAGGGAAGCGAGGGGTGGGGGAGACTGAGGCGTTGGTTTGCATCACTCTGCGTAGAAAAGCTCACTAACGCGGCGCTCCAAACGCGGGACAACCCGAGGCACCGTGTCATCGGCTTTTGTGCACTTGAAGACGCGTGAGAGCGCCTCGCTCGGAGGTGCCCCTTTGTGTGAAAGCGGGGAACCAAGCGTGCAGCCTCTGCTGGGCTCTCATTTCCCAATTCGGAGGCACTCGGCCCCAAATGCTCCCGCACCCCTGCACTCCCGCACACTCGCACCGACAATACTCCGACTTGAGTTACTTCCCCGCGGCGCACCGAGCCAGGAGCGACAATGGCCGGTGCGGGCGCCCGCAGCTCCGCGGGCAGCGCCAAGAGCCGGCCGCCGCGCGCCGCAGCTGCGCGCTGGGCCCCGCCGCCCGCCCGCCAACGCGGGCACCAACCGCCGCGCGGCCCGGCCGTTGGGCGGGTGGTAATTTCTGGGAACGGGGCGGGATCCGCGGGGGAATGAGGCCCGGCGTTTGCGCGCCGGGAGGAGGAGCGGGCGGCTCCCGGAGCGCGAGGTCGGCGGGCCGGGGCGGGGCGGCGAGCGCGTCACGGCGGGGCGGGGCCGGGGGCGGCACCGCGCTCTGCCCTCCCGCCCCCACCCTTTCCCCGGCCGGGCTGCGGAGTAAAGACCGCGGGAGCCGGGCTCGGAGTTTCTGCAGCCCGGGCCCCAGAAACTGTCAGACGGCCCGAGGGCGGAGTCTTCCCCCGAGAAGGGCGGGAGACCCGAGTTGGCGCTGGGGTGTAGCGGGTCGGGGGGCCTCGGAGAGCGCGTGCAGCGGGGTCGGCTGGGCGCCCGCTGCAGGTGCACGCGCGGCCCCGGCACCCCGCGCGCTGGGGCCCGCGCTGGAGTCCCGGGTCGGGCTGGAGCGGGATGGGGGCGCCTCGAGCGGGGAGTCGGGGGAGCGGCAAAGGTCTTCACCGGAGGAGGCGGGTTCGCGAGAAGTTGGGCACGAGGGGCGGGCCGCGGGGGTGGCCGGGGTGGGCCGGAGGGCCCGAGCGCCGCGGGACCCCGCGGGGTATAAATAGCCGGTCCGGGTTTGACAGGCCCGGCGGTGCCGCCCCCCGCGCCGCGTGAGGAGGGAGGAGCGCTCGGGGCGGGCGGGGCGGACTGGAGTGTCCTGGTGGCGGCGGCAGGAGGCCGAGGGGGAGGAGCCGAGGCGGGGGGTGGAGGGCGGGGGCCGGAGCGGGGCGAGGGCGGGGGCCACCATTGCTCCCCGCGCCCCGCTCAGTGTCGCTGCTGTCGCCTAGGCGGTTGGGGGTCGGTGGGGCGGCGCGGGCGGGGGGCGCTGCGCGGGGCGGCGCGCCGCTGTTTTGTCTCCTCCTCTCCCAGTGGAGCGGCTCGGGCTGCCGGGGAGGCCCGGCTCCCTCCGGACGCCCGGCCCGCGGCGGCGGCGGCGGCGGCTCGTCCGCGGCCCTGCCGGGAGGGGAAGCGCCGCGGCGGTGTTCGCAGCGAGGCGGCGAGCAGGTAAGAGCGCGGGCGGCGAGACTGTGGGCGGGCGCCGGAGGGCGCGGCGGGAGAGCCTCGGCGTCCCGAGTGCGGCCGCCTCCCTCCGCGCCCCCGCCCCGCGCGGGTGTTGTTTGCTCCGGGGTTTTCCGGAGGCTGCGGCGGTGACACTGGCGGGGAGCGGGGGAAGGGGCAGAGTGCTCCCGGGCAACGGTCGGGGAGCGGGACTTGCAGAGGGGCCGGCGCGCTGCGCCCGCCTCGGGGAGCGCGGGGCACGGCTGGGGACGCGGGGACGGACCCCGCGGGGGGATGGGCCGGCGCAGCTGGTCGCCGTGTTTACATCTCCGCGCGAGTCACCTCTGCCGAGAAGCGGACCGAACTGATCCGCCTCGCCCCGCCGGGAGGCCAGGGCGGGGGTCGGGCTCCGGCTCCGGAGGAAGCGCGTCCTGGGAGGGTCGGGAGGGCGGGCGGCGGCGGCCGGCGCCGGGGCAGGGCGGCGGGCTCGGGGCGGGACCCGGAGGCTCCTGCCGCTGGGGTGGCGTGAAGGGCTGGAGACGGTGCCCTCCCTCGTCGGGCCTTCCCGCCGCCCTGTCTTCCCTCGGCTCGGCCGTCGGCGGGCCCGGCAGGTTGAACGTGGTCCTTCTTTTATTCTCGCTCCGCACGCCGGCCGGTCGCTGCCGCTCCCTCGGCTCCCGGGGGAGTAGGGAGGCTCGGCTCGAATGGGAATCTGCTTTTCAAACAAAACAAAAACGGGCTAGGAACACGCGCGTCCAGTAACCGCCTTCGGAGCCGCTTCGCGCAGCGGGCTGGCGGGCCGCGCCTGGGTGTTCGGTGGCGGAGCAGGACCACGAGGGCGCTGTGGAGCGGCCCGCCCGCCTGCCCGCCTGCCCGCCGGCCCGCCGGCCTGCGCGAGCCGCTCTGCGGGCCGGGCTGCCGGGTCCTCTCTTGCTCCTGCTGGGCATTTTATCCCTCTTCAGTAAAGAGCAGAGAAAATATTCCACCGCGCCTGGAGTGATCCAGACAGTTTCTAGTGTTTCTCATGTGCCAGAACCCCGGGCTCTTTTTCCCTCCGAGCTAGATTCGCTGCTGGAATATCTTAAGTTCTTAGTACTTCTTGAAATGAGTGAGAGGGGAACGCTTCATTGTAAAACTAAGATTTCCGCCCTTTCTCGTGTTCATGGACATTTACTTCAGTTGTGTGGCTTAAATTTTAATATGGTGATGAGAACAGAAATCGTGTGTTTGGTACTCAGATTTACTTTTCTTTTTATCTGTGATAGCGGTAAATTATGCCCCTTTTCTAGTGCCAGTTACAGAAGAATGTACGTTTTACAAATGTAAGGTTGAATATTTGTGTGTGAGTTTATTCCTTTCTTCAGAAGGTAGAATGACAATATGAGACTGGAAACTATTGAATGACGTTAAAGGAATTTAGGAGTAAAAAAATATATAGTGCAATTCAGATTATGTAGTGCGTTCATATGCCTATTGAGATGTCTCAATTGAAATATCTTGGGCATTTGGAATTTGAATATTTAACATCAATCTAGTTTTTAAGTTCTGTGACTTAACTAATACTTAGCTTTATAGTTACACCTCGTTTGATATAAATACTGTAGTCATTTATAAAATACTGTAGCTGGAAAGAATTTGTAACTTGGAGGTTTTTCTGAGTAAATAGTAACAGTATCTGTGGGCCCTCAAGCAGGCTCTGCCAGCTCAATTTGTGCACCCAAGTTTTGCTTTGTTTTTGATAAGTTTTATTGAGATATAATTCACGTCATTTAAATTGAATAATTCAGTGGTTTTTAATATAATCACAAACTCGTGCAACTAGCACCATAATTTTAAAACACTTTTGTAACTCCACAGAGGAATCCTGTATCCATTAGCGGTTGGTCTCCATTCCCCCCCATGCTAGGCATTCACTGGTTTACTTTCTGTTCAGTGCTTTGCCAGTTCTGTACCTTGTATGTAAGTGAAATGATGCACTGTGTGACCTTTCATGACCGGTTTCTTTCACTAGCGTGGTCTCAAAGTTCATGCTGCAGCGTGTGTCACCATTTCTTTATATTGCTGAGTAATACTCCATTGTACTGCTCTCCTGTATACAATCCCTTCATTGCTGGACATTTCCGTTCTCAGGTTGTAACTATTATGAGCAATGCTGCTCTGAACGTTTGTGTCCCTTTTGTGTGGTCGTGTTTTCATTTCTCTTGGGTTTGTGCACTTTAAAAAGATACTAGCTTTTTGAGTTGCCGCATACAACCACTCATTTATTTTGAGTCACAATTCAGTGATTTTTAGTAAATATGTTGAATAGTTAAATGATCACCACAAGCCAGTTTGTGTTTTTATCACCGCTGAAATTCTCTGTAGCCTATTTGCGGTTTATCCTGATTCCCCTCCCCAGGTAACCACTCTTTGTGTTGTTACTATGGATTTGCCTTTTCTAGATACTTAATGCAGATGGAATCATGCAGTGCGATTTTGCATTGGACTTCTTTTCACTTAGCGCGCACTGGGTATCATTCCTGGTGTGGCGTGTATGTGTGCTTTGTTCTTTAAATTGTTGAATAGTATTCTATTGGATGGCTCTATCACATTTTGTTTATCTCGTGACCATTTGTTGTGCTTGTGAATTGTTTCCAGTTTTTGTTGTTGCCAGTAATGTATCTGGAACCTTTGAACTACCTTGTCATAGGTAGATCTTCAGCGGTAAAATTGCTGGGTCATGTTGAACCTTTTTTGAAAACTCTCCGCCTACGGTGGGTAGACCTGGCCTGCACCTGAGCCAGTGAGCTTCAGGGGTACGCTCATGCTCATCTGTTTTTAACTTTTTAAGAAACTGCCTGTTCTAGTAAAGTGGTGGTACCATTTTGCATTCCTGATGGCAATGTAGGAGAGTTTCCAGTTTCTCTAAATGTTTTCTAGCTCTTGTTTTAGTTTTTTTTTTTTTAATAAAAAAATTGTGTGAAATGCTAAATTAACTCAGTTTTTATTTGCATTTTCCTTAAAGACTAGATGGCGAATGTTCTTCATATGATTATTAGCCATTCACACATCCATAGCTGTTCAAATCTTTTGCTTCTTGTTGAGTTGTAAGAGTTCTTTATATATTCTGCATGCAAGCCCTTTATTAGATTTGGGATTTTATGATATCATCTCCCAGTCTGGCTTGTGTTTTCATTTTTCTTTTGTATTCTAAGCACAAAAGTTTTAATTTTAATGGAGTCTTAATTACCCAGTTTTTGAAAATAGATCGTGCTTCTGTTGTATGTAAGAACTCTCGTTAACCCAAGATCCAGAGGAGTTTTTCCTTGGTTTTCTAGGAGTTTTGTGGTTTTTGCTTTTATATTTATTATCTCGAGTTAATCTTTGTATTGGTGAACTAAGGGTCTAAATTCATCTGTTGCATATGACAGGATAATTTGTCGAAAAGTTTATCAGTTTTTCATTAATCTTAAAAGGTAGAGACGTATTTCTGGAGTCTGAGTGCTGTTCCATTATCTGTACGCATGCCAGCACTGCCCTTTCTTGATCACTGTAATTATGGTCACTTATGAAACCAGGTAGGATAAGATTTCCTATTTTGACCTTGTTTTTTTGAAGGTTTTGTATAAAACGTTAGGATCAGCGTGTCAGTGTGCGCAAATAAAGTCTTGGAATTTTTATTCTACCCTCTTAGCTTTTTAAGTGTACAGTGCAGTGCTGTTAACCTTAGGCATGATGTTGAACAGCAGCTTCTAGAATTTATTCATCCTGCTGAAACTGAAACTTTATGCCCATTGATTAGCACTTTCCCAGCCCACCCCACGTGCAGCCTGGCAGGCCGGTCCTCTTCTCTGCTTTTGAGATTGACTGCGACCGGTACCCTGTGCACGTGGACTGGGCAGCGCTTGCCTTCTGTGACTGCTTGTTTCACTTCGCAAATCCATGTCCTCACATGTATGCTCGTCCACGTGTTCACATACTGTAAGATCTGTTTCTTTTTTAAGATTGAGTAACGTTCCATTACATGTATATTGCCCATTTATGTTTATGTTCAGTTTATTCTGAGTATTTTATTCTTTTTGATGCTATTGTGAAGTTTATTTCATACTGAATTTTTTGCTCGTGTATTGAAATAGAACTGACTTTTGTATATTGATCTTATATTCTTCAAGCCCGCTGAAATTGTGTGTGTGTGTGTGTGTGTATTTTTTACACGTGTGTGAGTTCCTTAACATTTTTCTTTTTTTAAGGAAAGGTGCAGACAGGAATGACTAGAGACAGGCACACAAGCAGAGAGAGGAGAAATAAGCACTTTATTTTATTTAGTTATTCTTCTTTGTGGTCCCGACCACCGACTCAGGGATGTGAACTGGGGAGCTCCGGAAGTACGTGGGCTGTGCCCTATCTCTACTCCATCAGGGCATGCCAAATACCTTAGCATTTTTAATATACACTATTATGTCATCTGGGAATAAAGACTTTCACACTCATTCCTCCCTGTCCTCCTTCCTTCTGTGGCTAGACCTGCCAGTGCATTGTTGATTAGAAATGGGAGCGAGCAGGCATCCTTGCATTATTAGGAGGAAAGAATTCATTCTTTTAAAGGAAAGGTGCAGGCAGGTATGAAGGCAAGTAGAGGCAGGCAGGGAGGAAGAGAGAAAGGAACACTTCAGTTGTTCATCTTGGTTGTTTGTCTTCCTAACTGCTGCCCTCCCCCCCCCCGCCCCCCCCAGGAGGCTTCATGACCTGTGCTCCTTTAGAAGTAACTGATCTAACTGCAGCTCCACCAGGCCATGCCCACTATTTTATAATTTTTTTTTTATTTTTATGGATACTACATGTTTTGGTGTGTGTGTGGGGGGTCCTTTTAACCATAGTTCAGAATTTCTATCATGAGTGGGTATTGGATTTTATCACATGCTTTTTCTGTACATGTTTGCATGACCTGTTGTCACAGTTTTCCCAGGGTTGTGCTGGTTTTAACACTGAAAGTCCTGCACTGTGGGAAGCCCTCACATCTGGAAAGACCAGTGTGGTCAGTAGGTGACAGCGGGTCACCCTGTTGTCTTCAGATGATCATGAGGTTTCTGTCTTTAGCCATTACTGAGGTTTACCAGGTATCAAACCAGCCTTACATTCCTGGGATGCGTCCCCTTACTCATGGTGTGTAGCTCTTTTCATGTCACTGAATTTGGTTTTCTGATGTTCAGTTGAAGATTTTTGTGTCCTTATTTATGAGTGATACTGGTCTGATTATAGATTTTTTCTTCCCATGATATCTTTGGATTTTGTATCAGTAATATCAGTCTCATAGAATGAGTTGAGAAATGTTTCATCTTCATTTTCTGAGTTTGTGAGGGGCTGGTTTTATGTCCTTGAATGTATTCGATAGAATTAACCATTGAAAGCATCTGCACTGCGGTAAAATTTTAAACCACACATTCAGTTTTTTTCTTGTTACGTATGTCTGTTCAAATTTTTTTTTTGCAGATTTTTGAGTTAGTTTCATTCAGTAATTGTATCTTCCAGGAATTTGTCCATTTTTTTGAAGTGATTTGATATTTTGGCATACAGTTCAAAATACCTTATATCAGTTTTTGATTTCTCTAGCTTAGGTAGAGATGCCCCTCTGATTCCTTTTTTTTTTTAGAAGAGGAAGGAAGCAGGCAGGAAAGGAAGGATTTTTTCAGTTGTTCATTTTGGTTGTTCCTGGCCCTTCCCTGGGTCTCTTACTCTGGTCCTTGGACTTTATGTGGATGACCCTGAAACTACACTCAGGGCAGGGCTTGCCATCATTCCTAATTTTGATAGCATGTGTTCTCTTTCTTTTGTTTCTTTAAAGGGAAGGTGCAGACAGGAATGAAGATGAGTACGCAGGGAGGCAAGCAGAGAAGGAAGAAGCATCTTTATATTTACTTCAGTTGTTCTCACTGGTTGCTTCCTAGCTGGGCTGGCATTCAAACCCAGGAGTGTGTAGCTTGCTCCTTCAGAGGTGATTGACCCAACGACTGCTCCACCAGGGCATGCCAGATAGCATGCCTTTTCTGTTTTTCACTTTGTCATTCTAGTTAACAGATTTATCAATTTTTGCTGTTCTTTTCAAACAAATTATGATTTAATTTTTTTACTCCATTTGTTTCTCTGTTTTCTGTTTTGCTGGTGTCCATTGTACTCATTATAATTTCCTTCCTTACTGCTTTGCATTTAGTTGGCCCTTCTATTTTTTTCAGTTTCTTTTTTTTTTTTAAGCCATTCAGTGGACTCCTTCCACCCTTATGTCCACATTCCCCACCATTCAACCATCCCCATCTCCTCTTTGGTAACCTCAGTTTCGTTGTCAGGATCTTCTGGTTTGGTGTGTCTGGGTGGAGCAGTGGTTAGGTCAGTTGCCTCTGAAGGAACTCAGGCAGTTTGAACAATATATAAAAAAATGAAAGTGCTTCTTCCTCATCTCTTTTCCTGCCTGCCAGCCTGCCTTCATTCTTGGCTCTGACTTTCCTCAAAACAGCAAAACAAACCAAAAAACTTCTGGCTTATTTTTGTTTTATCCGTTTATTTACTTTGTTTCCCTATATCCAGATATAGGTGAAATTATCCCATATTTTTCCTTCTACCTCTGACATTTGACATATTCCCCTCAACTTGCAGGCATTTTGCTGTAGATGACAGCATTTAATCTTATCACTAATACTCTGTGTGTGTGTGTTTCTACATATATGTATATATGTCATTTTTTTATCCAGTCATCATCATTTAGTGAGCACTTAGTTTGTTTCCATATCTTAGTCATTGTAAAAAGTGCTGCAGTGAACTTATCTCTTTGAGTTAAAAATTTCATATTTGGTAGGTACCCAGAAGTGGAATTCCTGGATTATATTATTATTATATAACTTCTCTATTTAGGGTTTTTTTTTTTTTTTTTTTTTTGAGGAACCGCTATACTGTTTTCCAAAGTATCTGCATTAATTTACCTTCCCAGCAATAGTGAACAAAAGTTCTTTTTTCTTCACTCTCCCTAATACTTGTTGTTTCTGGTCTTTTTGATGTAAGCCATTCTCACAGGTATAGGTGATATCTGATTGTGGTTTTGATTTGCATTTCCCTAGTGATGATGGTTTTTTTTAATGTTGACTGTCTCTGTGTCCTGTTTAAAAAAAAAGTAAAGGAGGCAGACAGGCAGGGAGGAGGGGGAAGAAGTGTCCATTCATCTAGTTGTCTATGTGGGTGTCTTTCCCTCCCGGGTCACAGCCCTGGGTCCTTGGGCTTTTTCACTTGGGCTCAACTGCTGAGCCACCAGAGTGCTCCCTTTGTGTCCTCTTTGGAGGAGTGTGCATTCAGATCTTCTGCCCATTTATTGATTGGGTTGTTTTTTTGTTGTTAAGTTGTATGAGTTCTTTATATATGCTCAGATTTTAAACCCTTGTGAGATGTATGAGGTGCAAATATCTTCATTCAGTAGCCTTTTTTTCAGTCTGCTGATGCTTTCTTTTCTTGTATAGAAACTTTAATTTAATGTGGTTTCCTTTGTTTAATTTTACTTTTGCTTCTCTTGCTGATGTGGTTGAGTGGTGGAATCTATCACCTGTTTTCTTCTATATATATTATGGTTTTGAGTCTTACATTTACGTCATGAATCCATCTTGAATTTATTTTTGTGTATGGAGTTGTTAGTGATGCAGTTTTCATTCTTTTTGCACGTGCCTGTCCAGTTTTCCCAGGACCATTGGAAAAATAAATAGGGACTTTGGTTAGAATTTTTTGTTATTCTTTAATCTTTTTGTCACAACCCCCACCCACCTTCCCAGGTCCATGACTTTTGTGGTCTTCACTTGAGTTGTGGGGGCGGGGCTGGACTTTTAATTGGGAATTTTAATTGGCATTACATTGAGTCTGTGTCTTGCTTTAGATAAGGTGGTCTTTTTAAAAATTTTTTTAAAGAAAAGGTACAGGCAGCAATGAAGATAAGTAGGCAAACAGACAGACAGGAAGAGAGAGGCGGAAGCAGCACTTTATTTAACTGTTCATCTTGGTTGTCTTCCCATTTCTCCTGCTTCCCTGCTTCCCCGCCCCCCCCCCCCCCCCCCCCCCCCCCCCCCCCCCCCCCCCCGCCCCCCGCCCCCCGCTGCAAACTGTGATCCATGGGAGGTACCAGACTGCACGGGTGGAGGGCGGCAGACCCAACCTGTACTCCGCAGGGTGTGCCTGACGTGTAGTTCTTTCGGCTCATGACTTGCGTGTAGGAATGCAGCCGATTTATGTGTATTGATTCTGTCACTTTCTGTGTTCATTTTTTGTTTCTAGTAGTTTTTTACTGTAGGTTTTAGGGTCTTCTAAGTATATCACCTATAGATAGTGATAATTCTTTTTATTTCTGGTTGTTGATCTGGCCAAGACTTCTAATACTAAATTAAATAGAAGTGGTGAGAAGGGCAGGGCAGTCTTATTCTTGACCTTAAAAGAAGAACTTGAAATTTTTTTTCTGTTTTCATAAGGTAGGCTCTTGGATGATTGATTTGAGATCTTTCTTTTCTGATATAGGTGTTTAAAGTTACAGCTTACCCTCACGCACTGTTAGCTAAATCCCAAATGTTGTATATTTGTATATGTTCTGCTTTTTAATTCAAAATATTTTCTCGTTTCCTTTGTTATTTCTTCTTTGACTCATGGGTTATTTAGAAATTTATTGTTTAATTTCCAATTATTTAGGAATTCCCCAAATTTCATTTTGTTTTTGATTTCTAACTTAATTCTCCTGTAGTAAGAGAACATACTTTGTATCATTTTTTTCCCCATTTTAAACTTTTTTCCCCCATTTAAAACTTTTTTTTCCTTTAAGGAAAGATGCAGGCAGGAATGAAGGTGAATAGGCAGACAGGCAGGATGAGACGAGGAAGAAGCATTTTACTTATTTTACTTAGTTGTTCATCTTGCTTGGGATGTAAACCCAGGCCCTTGGGATGACTTCTTTGGGACTGGGAGAGCTGCTGCTCTGCTGGGACTTGCCCCTGCTTTAAACTTTGACACTCTTTGTGCTTCGTTTGTGATCTGTTGTGAAGCTTGTGCCATGGTTGCTGGAAGAGACAGAAATCTGACCTAACAGCTAATACTGATGGAGCCAGTGGCATATCCAGTGTCGTGTGTATGGCTGTTAAAAGATGATGCTCACTTTTTTTAACCCCAAAATGATTTAAAGTGGCTTCACAAGGGACTGAAAATGTATTAGAGGTAATAGAAGGAGGAAACCAGGACCAAGAAGAAGTCGAGTCAGAGGTTGAAGTTGTCGGCTGTGGTGTGCAGATACTTCTCAGGGAGGGTGTGTGCCGTGGCGAGTGCAGTCGCCGTGGTCGCCAGCTCTTGTCAGGCTGTGTTCTCGTCTGCATCGGCAGCGTGGGTGGAAGAAGACTTCGCAGGAAAGCTCGTAGATAAACCCTTGCTCGCATGCTCTTCCTTATAGAGAAGTGACAAGCTGTCTTGGGGCAGGATAAAACCTAGACAATTGAAATCTGTTTATTACCTGCTCTCCTTAGTATCCTTGACATGATTCTATATCCTCTTTTTCCAGATGATTTTTAGCCTCCTCTAAAAGTTGCTGCTGGGTTGAAGTTGAAGTTTGGCATGATTTGTACTTTCTGTGGTCTTCCTCATCCCTGTCATCAACTGCTCCGTATGAACTCTTGCCATCACGCCGGGTAACTGCCATGAGAATTACTTGCACCATAATACATTTTGGTAACCATGAGGTAGTTCCTATTTTTCATTTTCTGATATTTGAAGTTAAATACCTGGCCTTGCAGGAATCAGTTAACAGGACAGGTTTGAGAGTGCTCTCCTTGAAAGGCCTGCTTGCAGGGTGGTCCTTGCCTGGCATCTGGGAACTTGACTGTCAGTGACTCTAGGAACTGCTAGGTGGCTCACCGGCCCGGCGCTTGGTGTTGGGCACCCGCCTTCCTGCTGGGGGCCTGGGATCTCTATAGCTGGAGGCAGAGGAAGCCCATGTCACCAGCTCCCATAACATGTGGAGTGTCTGATGGGCCTCCTGGGCATGGGCCTCACACACGTGGTGTGCACTTTCGTTGCGGGGGCAAGAATCCGCCCTGGGCGACTCCTGTGGTTGCTGCAGGAGGTCTGTGCATGGCCTCCTGCGTGACCTGCCGTGACTTCTGCACCCACTGTGCCTCCTCCATGACTCCTCCACGATCCACCGCACCTCCAGGACCCGGTGTGCCTGCCTGACCACTGCGCCGCCTTCCTCCGCTGCATTGCGCTGCGCTGAGTTCCGTGGGGCCTGACGTAGCTCTCCAGGCAGGAGAGAGTCCGTCCTGCTGACGCTGACGATGCGTGTTTTAACACACTCTGTGGAAGACATTTTTTCCCCCGCCTGGTGATTAGAGTATCGTGTAATAGAGAAGGTGATATTTAGACTTTCAAATAAAGATAAGCACGACTTATTTCATTCGCTCATTCACTGTACATTCTGCTGGCCCAAGAGTTCTAGGCTGCGTGTATGGGCTGTAGACCTTGGCTTAATTAGTTAGGTAAAGGGAGATAATCTTGTAAATAATTCAAGCCTCGAAGTAAGACGAGGTGCCCTTTCCCCCTAGTTTTTTCTGCTGGGGGCCTTTTTCTCAAGCACTGTGAAAACACCTACATTTTGGGTCTGGGTTGTTTTTTTTTTTTTTTTTTTTACTTGAAATAGGGGTAAAGTTGAATTAGGGTGTAAGGCCCGTATCTGAAGATCTTTGTTTCTGGACAGTACGGACTTGCTGGCTAGCATTTCTTTTCAGAAAAATAAACAAGCTCAGCCTTACAGAGAGCAGTGGAGACAGTTTGCTATCCCCGTCACTTTTCCCTGAGGCCTGAGGGCTTATGAGAGTGTGTGAGTTAAATAATTCATTTTCTTTGCCCCCACACTTTCTAGTGTTGTTTTGGTTTTGAAAGAGGAAATTCTGTATACGTATATAGATAAGATACATGCATTTCTGTTTAACGGATTTAATCGACCCATCTCCTGTGGTGAGGTGGGAGAGGGCCTATGTGACTCTCACAATTTTAATTTTGAAAACTTTACTTGATCCTGCGGCAGAAAAGCTTTCTGATTACGACCATGGAGCCAGACTGCTAGTTTCTGACCATCTGGCTTGTGGTTTGACCTTGGACATGTTCCTCAGAGCTCCCCACATGGAGCAGGGGGCAGGGCACCTGCGCTGAAGGGTGGTGGAGGTTACATGCAGACGATTTCAGGAATAAACAGGACAATGAAAATGAGAATCAGTGTTTCAGGGATTGAGTTCCATATTAAAAAGGTTTAATTTTACCAATAAAATCTGGGGGAGGGTTCAGTGCTCTCATGACAGGACCCAGTTGTGTGTTAAATGCACATGTAGATTGTGACCTGCACTTAGTTTACAGTGCCCTAGTAGTGAATTCGATTCTTTGATAGAGTCAGTTATAATCTTCAGCATTCTTTTCCCCCATTTTGCAGTCAGGGTGTTCAAGTTTAGATTGCTTGTGGTGAACTTCGCCTTTCATATCTGGCTTTCACAGACTCAGACCACTCACTGCAGTCCCCGCCGCCACGCTTGCCCTGAGACCGGCTCCTTCTTTTTCATCTGCTTTCTCTGCCTGTAGTGTTAACTTTTCTTCTCATGTTGACAGCATCGTTCTTCCCTCTTTTTTTAAATTAGGACTTGCATTAAGAAACAATTAAGTCAGAAAAATTAATACAACTTGTTGGAAAATTATAAAAACGTTTGTCAAAGGATTAGTAAATACTATTCAACTCAGGACATACTTTCCAGAAACTAGGTGGAGATGCACCCGGTGGGGCAGGGGTTGGTGCCGTCCACACACGTTCCAGGGTCCCGGCCTCCTGTCCGGCGACCAGCAGGGACAGCCAGGATGAACGCTAAGTGCGGTGCTGCTTCTCCTGTCTCTTCCTGCCGGCCTCTGCTCGCCGTCATTGCTGCTTGGCCTTTTCCTTTCAAGACAAAGCAAAGCAAAAACCAGGTGATCAGTCTTCGTACTTTGGATGGGCAAGTGATAAAATCAACAGTTTGTGGGTTTTTTTTAGAGAGGGAGGAGGAAGAAACTTAAGTTGTTTGTTTTGGTTTTTTTGCTTTGGCCCAGAGTCTCAAACCTGGGCCCCTGGGCTGCAGGTGGGCTGCAGGTGGTCTGCAGGCCTGTCTCAGCTGTCTGAGCCACAGGCGCAGGCCCCTCGCCGCCGTGTGAGCCCCTTCTGCTCCAGTTGTGCAGCATTAGGTGAAGCATCGCTGCCCCATGTGTGACACTTAATTAGCCCAAGCAGAGCTGTTGTTTGTTTTCAGTAATTTAATAAAAACACGTGAATCCATCTTTCAGCATGAGAACTAAAACTTTGACAGAATTCACATCACATTTACCCATGTGTGCCGTAATATAATTTATTTTAACATCTTTAATAGAATTTTGACTCTGCATAGTTCTTATTAATTAGTAGTGTCTTTTTCCCTCTGTTTTGGAGGGTGGGAATAACTTTTCTCAGTCTCTTGATTTTCAGCTTCGTTTTCGGTTTCTGTTGTTATGAATTAAAACTTTGTTTTTGGTGCAGTCAGGTTTTGTAACTGGTTTTTCTTGCCATGTCTTATCTAATCATTTATCCTTTATGTGAGTTCATGAAGATATTCAATATTTTGTAGTTTTGTTTTTGTTTTTGGATATTAGGTCCTCAGTACACCTGTAATTTATTTTTTAACTGAGAGGTAGTGACTTAATTTATTCTATTTCTTCTAAGAAAGCAAGGGAGAAGAGGAAGAATTTTTTTTAAAGAAATGAAGAGGAGGAAGCACTTTTCTTTATTTTTGATCACCCCCCCCCCCCCCCCCCCCCCCCCACCGCTGGCTCCCCAGGAAGTGCTTATTTTTACATTCATTTTTGGTTGTTCACCCCCAGCCTCAGGTCTTACACCAGGGTCCTTGGGCTTTGTATTGTCTGCCCACCAGTTGCCTGAACCCTTGGGGGGAGGCGGCCTTTAGTTTTTTTAAAGGAGAGGTGCAGGCAGGAATGAAGGTGAGCAGAGGCAGGCAGGAAGAGAGAGGAAGAAGCACTTTTATTTAGATGTTCATCTTGGTGGGGATTGCCCTGGGATACGAATCTGGGTCCTAGGGATGTGTATGTGGACTGTGCTTGACCTGAGGTGACTGACTTAACTGCTGCTCCATAAGGGCATGCCAGGGCTTAAAATTTTTTTTATCTTGCCTGGATACTCACTTATCCCAGTACCATTTATCAGTCTTTTCTTCCCCATTGATTTTTTAAAAGAATGGTCTATTTTAGAGAAAGAAAGCAGGCAGTAATGAAGGCAGGCAGGCAGGCAGAGAGAGGAGGAAGAAATGTTTCTTCATTCATTTAGTTCATGTTGGCTTTTTACCCTGGTCCCAGGCTTTGAACCCTGGTTTTTGGGCTTTGCATGATCCGTGTCATCCAGAGCCAGACTCTAACCACTTAAGCGACCAGATCCTGCCTCCCCATTGATTTTTTTTTTTTTTTTAAAGGAAAGGTGCAGGCAAGAGTAAAGGTGATTAGGCAGGCAGGAAGAGAGAAGGGAGAAGCATCTTTCATTTTTATTCAGTTGTTTGCACTGGTTGCTTCCTCCCTGGGCCCAGGACTTGACCCAGGGCTGTGTGGCTTGCTCCTTTTGCAGATGATTGACCCTAACCCCTGTTCCACCCCTGCACACTTCCTTCCTGTTTCTTAATGCCTTTCTTTTTCCTTTCTCTCTTTCCCCTTATTAAACTGATGGTTAGGATTGCCCTTGGAGTGTTAAAAGGTCTATTGGTTTTGTTCCTGATATCAGGGAAACTTTTTTAATATTTTGCTGTTGAGTCTTCACAATTTTTTTATTTCTAACTTTTTTTTAAAAAGAAACAGCCGACATGAATGAAGGTGAGTAGGCAGGTAGGCAGTAAAAGAGAGGAGGAAGAAACATTTATTTATGTGTTCATCTTGATGGTCACCCTGCCTTTGAACCTGGGTCCTTGGGATGTGTATGGTCTGTGTCTGATGACCTGATCCACTAGGCCGCCTTGGCTGTCTTTTTTGTTGTTTTTTTTTTTTTAAAGGAAAGATGTAGGCAAGAGTGAAGGTGATTAGGCAAGCAGGCAACTTGACTAATTTAGGCAACTAAATTATTCTTTATTTTGTTGTTCACACTGGTTGTTTCCCTCAGATTTGGAACTTGAACCCAAGGAGTATGTGGCCTGTACTTCCAAGGTGATTGAGCCAGCAGCTACTCTACCGGGTGTGATTTGGCTGCATTTAAAAAAAAAAGGTGTAAGATGTTGAGTGTTATCAAGTGACTTTTGTTGAATGTGTGGGAATGATTATTAGTAATCAGTTCCTGCATCATGAATGACAGCATGTTAGTGGATATGGAGAAATTGGAACTGCCGTCATGCACTGTTGCTGAAGTGTAAAGTGATATAGCCACGTTGGAAAAGAGTTTATTTATCATTTTCTTAAAGTGTTGGTGTGTGTTCCAGCAATCCCTCTTCTAGGTATGCACCCAGGAGAAATGCACACATGTTCATGTGGACTTGCATGTGAATTTTCATAGCAGCATTGTTCACAGTGATCAAAATACAGAAACAACTTAAATTTGCATCAGTAGATAAATGTGATAAGTCTATGTAATGGAATATTATTCACCAATGAAAAGGGAAATATTACTTGCTACACCTATGTTTACTAAAAATATTACACTAAGTGAAAGAAGCCAGTCACAAAAGTCCACGTATTATATGATTTTATGTATATGGCCAAGCAAACCTCTGGAGAATGAAGGTAGATTAGTGGTGAGTGGCCGTTAGTGGTTGGGGCCGATAGGGAGTGACTGCTCATGTCCATGGGAGTTTGTGGAGGGTATTGAAAATGTTCTAAAATTAGATTGTGAAGACTGCATGGCTGTGCGATGTACAAGGAACCATTGCATTATGTACTTTAAGTGGGTGGACTATGTGATGTGTGACTTGCATCTCTAAAAAGCTGTTTAAAAAAATGCTAAGTGCACAGGTAGTTTTGTTAGGTGTTGCCAGATTCTCTTCTTGAAGGGCACCAGGTGCATTCTCACCAGCATTGATAAGCATGCTTCCACAGGTTTGCCGATAGACTGGTGTCATACATTTTAACTTTATCAATCTGATAGAAGAGAGAAAGGATAATCTCATTTAAAAATTTTTGCATTTCCTTATGAGTGAATATGAACATCTTTTCATATGCTTAAGGGTCATTTTTACATGTTTTTGTGAATTACATGTTTGTGTTTTCTGTTTGTCTCTTGGGTGTTTCTGTCCTTTATGTTAAATAGTCTTTGTATATTAGTGATACTATCCCTTTGTGATAAAGTATCCGATTTCTGATAGCATAGATTGGGTTTTCCTTGTTTTTATATATTGTGTAGATAAAATTATTCACATAAACTTTTAAAATTTATTATTTATTTTTTCAGGCCAAAAAAAGAACATACTTTATCACATTAAATACTTATTTCAAAAGAATCTCAGGAGAGTACACTGTATTGAATATTTCCAAAACAATTAAACATTGAAATGAATATAGTAGAATATATAGCAATTCATACTATAAGCTTGAGTCACAATTCCTTAATTTAGAAAAGTTAAAATTGGAATTATCAAGCAGAGTAAGGTAACTAAAAAGAAAAACTCAGTGTGATGAAAGTAAAATTAAAAGAATTTGGTAGTAACATCTTTCCAAACAAAACAATACCAATATCAATAACAATAAAACTAAACTGGATAAAATATTAAACACACAGAATCTAGGCATAAAAGATAAATTCGAACCTTGGCTCTGACGCTCGTGTACTGTATAACCTTAGGCAGCTTTCTTAGCTTCGGTTTTGTCATTTCTATAATGGGGATAATACAGTCTATGTCACAGGCGTCTCTTAAATAAGATGATACATGCTAAGTTCTTGAATAGACCCCACGGAACAATCCCAGGCAAAGAAATTGAAGAGGTAAGCCTGTAGCGTTTCAGTTGAGAAATCTGATAATCTTATGGGGACTCCTTTAACTCATTTTTCTCTGAATGCTTTTAAGATTATCTTGTAGTTTTGATGTTTTGATGGCACTGTGTCTAGTGTAGGGCTTCTTTATTAGGGACTCTTTAAACTTTCTGGATCTGGAGGCTTGCTTCCTTCTTCAGGTTAGGGAAGTTCTCAGCTAATTCTTCAAGTACAGTTTCTGCCCCCTTTTCTTTTTCCTCCTTCTGGGACCTCATAATGCAAATGCTGTTTATTTTAATATTATCCCATAGGTCTCGAATGCTGTCTTCATTCCTTCGCATTCTTTTCTCTCTTTGCTGGTTTGCTTGAGTACATTCCTCTGCCCTGTCTTCTAGCTCATTGGTTCTGTTGGAAGTTTCATCCATCCTACTCTTGAGTCCCTCTATTGAGTTCTGAAGGTCAGAGTGTGTGTCCGGTGAGATCTGTTTTGAGTTGCTTCATTTCTTCTCTTTTTTGTTGTTCTCTTTTTCTTCCTCTGTTGTTTGCTTCATTCCCATGAGTACCTTTATCACTGCTGCCCTAACTTCATCCTCAGGTAGCTGGCATAATCTCTTGCGTTCAGCTTTTCCCTCGGGTTTCTGACTGGATTCACCACTTCATCTACATTTTTTTGTGCCTCTGCTCTGTTAGGCATTCTGTTTATGTTTCTGTGGATTAGGTTCCCCCGCAGCGATGGCCTTGTGTAGAGTATCTGCTTGTACTGAATAAGCCTGGATCTTGGTTTGGACAGTGGGAATTCTTGAGTTTTGTGGCATCACCGCAGGTTGGATTTGTTGAAGTTCTCATGTGGGCCCTCTGTTGCTGCCTGAAAGTTCAGTGTATGGGGTGGGAGTTTGTGTGGGGATGCAGAGCCTTCTCCAGCGTCCCACCTCCTAGCCACAATGACCACCTTGCCCACCTTGCCCACCTTGCCCACCTTGCCCACCTTGCCCACCTTGCCCTTGGCCCACAATCAGCAATCAGGCAGCAGTTTGACCTCCACCCGCAAGGTGGCGGTAGTGGGTAGATTGGCTCCCTCTGGAAGACTCTTCCTTGAAGCCTGAGGGTGGGATGGCTGCAGGGCGGTCCTGCTCCCGGCTGTCTGGCGGGTGGGCGTGGGCTGACCCATCCCCTAGCTGCCTTCCAGCTGTGGCAGCGCCCAGTGTGATTTTCGTGCCAGGCCCAGTCGTCCTTCTGCCTTGGGCCTGGACCGCCGGCCCTGGCTGAGTGCGCGGGCCTGCCGGGCAGGCTCTGGGCTGCTTCGCGGCTCCTGGGCCGGCTCCTCCCGCAGCCCCGCGGATCCCGAGTCAGGTCTGCAGTGTGGTCTGACCCCGGGCGTTTTGCCTGCCCTATATTTTGGACATTTTTTTCAGTCCTGAGAATGATTTTGGTCTTCAGTATCTAAAACTGGTTCTTCTCTCATTGCTGTGCCAATTTCCACCCCTTTTGGCGTCAGACCGAGTGGTGCCCCTTTCTGAAGTTCTGCAGCCACCTACTCGGTGTTCCGCTGTTGCGTCGCACTCTGCTGGGTGCTTCCCGTCACCGCTGCCGCTGTACCGTAATTGCTTCTTTGCGTTTCCACTTAGCAGACTCTGCGCTGTGTGAAGGCTGATCTCTGATTTCAGTTGTGCGTTCCCGGGTAGTGCTGTGTTTGGCGTATAGTCAGTGTTCAATAAATGTATTGAAAGCACTGATGCAGTAAGAGATAGGGAGGAGGTGATGTCAGCCGAGTGGCAGGGTCTTTCAGTAACCGAGAAAGAGTCCCCTCCTGGTGAGATAAGTGCCGGGAGCGGGTGGGAGGGGAAGCAGTAGTGTGAAGATACTTGTCTGGCTGGGATGTGTTATTTATTCTTCTATTCGTTGCATCTTTACTGTGCATCACCGATAAGACAGTTAGGTGGTATACACCACGGACTTTCAGAACCCGAAACGAAGATTTTGAAAACTTGGTACCTTGGGGAGAGTAATAGGTACTAAGATTGAGGAGGTTTGAGCGAGCGCTGAGAGGCACAGGTGTCGGGCTGGAGGTACGCTTGACGGTGGCTAGTGGGCAGTCCCCTTGGAGGTGTTGTCCCCTGACCTTTTGTGAGGAGGCGGAGAGAGCCATGTAACAGGATACTGGACCCGGGGGGCATGAGCGTGCCTCAGCGCTGAGACCTCTCGGCCAGCCAGGAGTGGGCCAGCGAGGCAAGGAGGGGAGGATGTGCGCCCGCGGGAGTCAGCGCCACACACAGCTGTGGTGTCCCCGATGGAGGGAGGACAGGAAGTGAGGCTGGACAGCCAGCATGCGCTTGATTCATGACGCCTGGACCTGGACGTTGAGTGAATGCACGCTTCACAGTTCTCCAGAGTAGACCTACACCCCTAGCACATTGCTGCAGCCAAGGTGCTTGCCAAGAGGGTGCGATTCCATCTTGCAGGTGAGGAGGGCCTGTTGACGAGTTTTGAGAGAGGGCTGGTATATTCTGTCTCCACTCACCATGATCTTGCAGGATGGACTGGGAGTGGGGGAGATTGGAGGCACAGAGACACATTCGGAGGCTATTACAACAATATAAAGAAACGATAGTAAGGTCCTCAGGTCGGGTGGTGGGTAGGAAATTACAGAAAAGGGGTCAGGAGTGAGAGTGTGAGGGTGCGGATGGAGAAAAGGGCCGCCAGAGACTTCAGGATCTGTTTTCAGGCAACTCGTGTGGGTATTGGGGGAGCTTGTTGAGCTAAGTGAGCCCAGCAGGACAGATCGTGCATTGGGGGGCGGGTAGCAGAGAAAAAATGAGTTTTTCTGGACGTGTTGAACTTCTCCACACCTTGCATGTTCCGTTTGATGACTTCCAGGTCTCTGCTGCGAAATCTCTGGAATCCCTCTTTCTTGACTGTTCTTTCTCACATCCTATATGCAGTTTACTAGCAAACTGTGTCCATTTTATCTTCAAAATACATGCAGATGCCGACTGCTTTTCATTATCTGTGGAACTACCACTGGTCCTACCCACTACCATTTCTCAGCTGCTACAGTAGCGTCCTACCTGCTCTTCTGGCTCTGCCCTTGTCCCCTTTCTGTTCTCACTTAGCTTCTGTATGACCCTCAATAACAGAATCTCTGTCTGCAAAAGGCCTTCCTGCTCGCTGGAGTCGTGTCCTCACAGTGGGCCTGTGTGCCCCTCCTGTGACTGAGTGCAGTCCCCATCCCCCGCCCTCGTTCCTCCGCTCTGCGTGGACGCCGAATCCTGCACTAGCCAGGTGTGCTGCTCCTGGAGAGTCTCTCGAATGTCCTCCTTCCTTTGACGCCAGGGCTCTTCCCCCAGGGGTCTGACAGACTCCTCTGGCTTCTGAGCCTTTCTTTACCTGTGCTTTCAGAGACCCCCTGGCTACACAGTTCAGACCTGCAGCCGTCATCCCCGATGAGTATGTGTTATCCCCCTTTGGGTCATTTGTCCCTTTAGCGTTTGTCGGCATCCGCACGTGTGCTAGACGCAGGTTGTGTCTTCTCCCTCACTGAAATGCAGGGCCGCAGGACGAGGACTTCTGCTTCCTTTGCTGCTGTTCCTCTGGCACCGGAAACAGCTGGCATCTAGTGGGCGCTCAGTTACTGTCTGTGAATGGAGTGCTGAGGTGTCCTGGGAAAGATGCTGCCTGTTTGTTTATGCTCTGTCTGATCTCACACAGAAAAGTAGACACAGAAGTGTTGATGCGCCCTGCCCTGGTGGCTCAGGTTAAGCCAGCCTGGGCACAGGCCACGCACAGCTCAGGGACGGGTTCATGGCCTGGGCCCGGAGGGGACAATGAAAGCGAGCAACTAAAATAAAAAAGGTGCTCCTTCCTCCTCTCCCTTCCTGCCAGCCTTCACTCCTGCCTGCTTCCCTCCTCTAGAAAAGTGTGTCTGGCAGACAGACGGGGGCCATGAAGTGGCTGCTCTCGACTGGGAGAGATTTGAGTGAGGCCCTGGTACTGCAGGAGGCCGCCGGGAGGGTGCAGAGCCAGCGGATGAGGGGTGGGGTCTCGGAGACCCCTAGTGTAGGGGCTGGCCTGAGAGCAGCGCTGATCCTTGACTTAGCCAAGCCAGACGGTGCTCTCGCCTGGCCTTCCTCAGCTACACGCTTCCTGGTAGGAGGGTTAGAGGGTTGGGGGTTGGGGGTAGGGGGTCAAGGAAACTAGTCCAACCAGTTTCCATTTCAAGATCGAGCTCGGAGTATTTGAGCTCTGAATTTCTACCCACGTGGTCCTTCACCGCTTCTCTTGACCTCTTCCCTCTCTTGACTGCACCGCCTGTGGGGGCATCTCTAGGCCAGAGCGATGGCTGAGGGCAGCTGTTGGCAGATGTGGGGCTGTGTAGATATCGGAGGTTGCTCGAACTCTGCAGTAGAGCCAGAGGAGGGGGAGAGGGGCACACTGCTGGCCAGGTAAGGGGGTACCTGCCATCCTTCCACAGAGAAGGGCCATCTGAGAATTCCAAATCGGAACTTAACCGTCTAGGTTGTTAGGAGACTGTATGTAAGACAGGAGGATAAAATAATTATTTGATATAGCGTTAACCTGCTTTACAGCACTGGAACAGACATGCTGTGGGCTTACATGCGTGCTCCTGCCCGCAGGTGCTGAGGACTAGGCGCCTCAGGAGGCCACGGACAGAAGTACCTGGATTGTGTAGAGATCCATTTTAGGTAGAATTTCAAGGAGGGAATGATCACAAATGCTTCGTATATTAAGTCCAATAAAGACAGAAATATAGTCGCTGGATTTGATAACCGGAATTCAGTAAGAATTTTTGTTGGGTGGTGGCGGCTGTCAATTTTGATAGAAGTGCCTGAGAAAGTAGAAACGGAGTGCAGATGCCCCCAGACCCTTCTCCGGGCCAGGGGCAGCCAGAGCCGTGGCTGGAGGGGCAGCAAGGTCAACCTCTTGTTCAAGAGCGCAGTCTTGTAAGTATGTAGATGTTGAGAGAAGGGAGCCAACGTTAAATAAGAAAAAGTTAAGGAAGAAAGGAGTAAGCTCCAGTTCATGGGTCGGTAGACTGACCTTTGAAAGGATGACTGTGTAGGAGCCTGGAGGCCTTGACGTGTGAGTGGCTCCTGAGTTTGGTGAGAAAGCAGGAAAGTGAGTAAACAGGCAGACATTTACCGTTAATACTGCTTTTTTGGTTAGTGTTTTAACTAGATTTTAGGCTTTTGCGGATTAGCCACTTACTGAAAACCTGTTGGTTGATGGGAATATCCTCCTTAACAGCGGGCATAGGCGGTCGGTGTTAGAGCCGCCCTCTCGCTGGCTCAGTGCCTGGAGTTTAAGTTTGATTAAAACCTTCTGATTACCAGATACATTGTCTTTATTATGGCCGTTGTGTCATGTTTGTCATCAGGCTTTGGAGCTGATTTGTTGTCATACTTTCTGAATCGCACATATTTTGAGCAAAAGAGATTTTAATAGAATTGTATTAATATTGTCTTTTTTCCCCCCACTAGTTGTTCCAAAGAACTGCTGGTTTATATTTTAGCCCTTGCCAAGTTATGAAAATAGTGAAGGATGCTTAGACTACTTAACATTCAAATTGTAAGTACAGTTATTTCTGCTATTGTCTATTTGTTTAGAGAACAGAAATTACAAAGCCATGGCCTTGTGAGATAATAGTGAACTTTAGTGTGATGGGGCTGTGGATTTTTCTTAATACTTACTTTTTAACATGTAAGTATTGCCTATTTTGGTTTGTTTTTGATTGATAAGATCAAAATCAAGTACTTAATGCGTTTTAGGTAATAAGGTGAGGTTTGCTGTTTTTCAGGTATTTTTATTATAGATATTTATGGAGATTATTAAAAATAATTCATATCTAAATGGTGCCATAGTCCAATTTGATATAGGGCAAAGTATTAATGGAATGATTTATTAGAAATGTGTATTCTTTTCTCTTTATGCTTAGTGTCTCTGCATGCTTTAGATTTTTCTGTGCAAAAATCTTGTTGGAAATAAATCTTGGCGTGCCCTGGTGGAATAGTGGTTGCCTCTGAAGGAGCAAGCCACATACCTCTGGGTTTGAGTCCTGGGTGGGGAGAAACAACCAGTGTGAACTAAAGTTAAAATAAAATGCTTTTTCCTTCTCTCTCTGTCTTCTTGCCTGCCTGCCTGTCTACCTACTTGACTTCATTCCTGCCTGTACCTTTGCTGTTAAAAAAAAAGAAAGAAAGAAAAGAAAAAAAGCAACCTCTAAGCTCTAATTCCTGGAAAATTTAACATTCATGAAATAAAATATAATTTAAGAAATAATCTCACGCATAAATCTAGATGACATTCAGACATCTCAAATGAGGGGGAGAAAAGCTAGAATTTTGTTTACTTGAAACCATTTGCTATATTGCATTTTGAACTAGTAACCAGTTATTGAGGAAATAATGGTAAAGTGGATTTTCTAAAGAAAGATGCAGTCAGGAATGAGGGTGAGTAGGCAGGCAGGAGGAAGAGGGATGAGGAGGTCGTGTTCTGTTCCTTTCATTTAGCTGTTCGTTGCCGGTTTCCCCTGGAGGGAACCGGGTTCTGGGGTGCATGTGGGCGGGCGCAGCTGGCGGGTCGTGGACCACGCACCACCCGCTACAGGTCATGCTCTGATAAAGTAGACTCAAAGACATCCTGAGTGGTTTAGGTGCTTTATTTTCAAACTACGGTGTTCGAAGATAAAAACAAACTCATAATTAGTGTTTTAACAGTTCTTAGAGTATTCAGAATGTTAACACAGTATGAGATTGCGTCCTTAAACAAAAGACAGTTCTAGTTATATTATTCAAATAAACAGATCAAATGAGCCAAAGAAGAAGAAAGTACTTATAACTACATACATTGTTCAATAGTTTTAGAGCTTGTCTCAGTCCAACACATTTAATGTTTCACTGCATAAAAGTTTAAAAAAATCTCTACCAAAATATTTCAGCAATAAAAGTGCATCTTCATCATAGGAGAAAGTTAGGACGCTTGAAAGTCAAGGCCTTAGTACCACTCACGTAGATGGCGGGTGAGAACTCAGCCTCAGAAGGGAAGTGCTGGACTGCCCTCTTTTCATGCAGGGCTGTAGAGGCCCAGTTCCTTTTTCTTTACAAAAATGTCAAACCTTAGATTGCAAAATGAGTTATGCTTTATATTCTTCCTATACATTTTTAAATGATTTTTCAAATTCTTCTTTTTAGGCTCTCTGGCTAATCATCTCTAGAAGACCGGATTTCTGGATATCCTCTCCATTCCATCTCTATTGATTTTAAAGCCTGACAATGAAAGCCTCTGACTCTGGCCGTCATCTGTGAACCTTTAATTGCATTACTAGCATCGGCACTTCCTCAGGGATTAAACAATGACATCAGCAGTTGTCGACAGTGGAGGTTCTGTGTTGGAGCTTTCCAGAAATGGAGTTAAAAACCAAGAGGTTAGGCATCCAGTGTACTATTTTTCTGTGTTGTTCGTAGAACTCAGTGCATGAACTGATTTTGAAATGACTGGGAAACAGGTGTTTGAGAGCGGAACTGTATAATGCATGAGATTGTTCATGTCACGTGTCTTCAGACGATCCAGGCGATAGAGGGTGGGGAGGTGCTGCCCAGCTCACCAGTATTGTGGGGACATGCATAGATTGGCATGAACTGGAAGGGGAAACTGGAAAGAACACGAGTATGAATTGAGAGGTGTCAGTCCCCAATAAAAATCCATTGTTTTGGATTATGGAGCCTGTAGGTGTGTTACTGTAACAAAATACCAAAGCTAGATTGATCTGAAATTAGAATTGTGTATTTCCTTTAGTTGTCATCATCTTTGCTTTTGTTTTCATTTTGCTTGTTATATCTAATTCCGTGGGGGTGGGGGTCCTAACATTTTGATTTGATATATACACAATAACTTAGATGATGAGCAAATGAGGAAAGAAATTCAGGGTTTGAAATGTCTTACATGTAGAATTTACATCATTAACATATTTGGATATTGTCTTCTTATTGGCAACATTAAAGAATAAGAGATGAGTAGAAAAATAGCAGTGCCGGGAATACATGGCCTCCAGAGCATAGTTTCCGTCCCCATCATTCAGTAAAGACTGACTGTTGGGAAGGATTGAAATTAAAATATGCTTCAGTCGTAGTAGCAGACGGACAGCTGGTCAGGGGTGCGTGCAGAAACGGAGAGCGTCTTGTGTGAAGATGGTTTCCTCTGCTCTGGGGCGGGGGGCGGGTGTGCCATGTTACTGGTACTGGGCGCCAACTCAGAGTGTGCGGACATGACAGACGGACACGCTGGGGCATGAGGCTTGATGTGTTTGAGTCTCGGTTCTTTTTCTTGCTGGTCGGGATTTATTCAGTCCTCCAAGATTGCTGTAGGCAAGTTCAGTGGGAAGGGAACGAAGGGAAGTTACTACTTTCACTTTATTCCGGTGAACTCGTGATTCAGATGTTGCTGTTGGATTGAGTTTAAAGCTGGTTCAGGTACATGGGAGAAGCCACAACTACAGAACACACTTCGTGCACACGCTCAGTTTCTGCTTCTCGAAGAGTCACCTGCTCTGGGATTGCTTCTAGGGATGGTTCAGCAGGGAGGTCAGGGGCTCGGGCTTTCCTCCTCTCCTACGTCATCACTCAGGCTCATTATCGCTGCTTCTGTGAGTCTGTGCTTTGTCCCGTAGTTTCACTCTGGCGTTAACTGAGGGGACCCGTCCAGACAGTGGGCAGACGCATGTGCCTGTGCTGCAGGGCACAGCTTATATGGGGAGAAGCTACAGCCCTTTGCTTCGATACGCCTTCTGTTTTCTTATTTATTTTTTCTTTCTTACGTGGAACCCCAGGTGTCTGTGACCTAGAGAACTGATTATTAGGGAAGAAAGCATCTGATAAACAAAACGATTTCACCAAGGCGTTACTGACTAATGATTTCGTGGTAGCTGTATAGGGCGGTCCCGGCATTTTAGGTAGTATCGCCCCAGAGTGGGAGAATATATTCTTGGGGAACTTTTTCTTTCGAATATACTATGCAGGTGCTCACTTAATTTTTGTTGATATATTCCTTCAACAAATATTAATTGACCTCTTACTTTTCTATGCACTGGGGATATATTATTTCAGAATGTCAAATCAGGGCTAGAGATAGGTGGAAAGGAGGTCAGGTGTTTTAACTAGGGGAGTGGGGAAGTCTTCTCTTCCCCCTCTTCTGGGAGGAGAGAATTCCAGGAAGAAAGAAAAGTCACTGGTACCTGAAATGTCTTCTAATTTAACAAAGGAGTTTCTTTTCTTCTTTTTTTTTTTCAAGGAAAGGTCCAGGAATGAAGGCGAGTAGGTAGACAGGAAGAGAGAGGAGGATGACGTACTTAGTTTATTTTTATTATTGTTCCTCAGGGTCTTGAACCTGGGGCATTGGGGTGTATGTGGGACTGCTCCCGGGGTGCACTAGACCGCTGGGCCACCAGGGCGCACCCCACAAACGGAGTTTTCAGAATAGTGTTATTTGGAAGACGGATTTTTGTCTTATCAGCGACTTTTCAGGAATGTATCCCCACCTCCCACCACCCCCCCACATCTCACTCTTACATCTATGCACTAAAATGTAGTAGGAATGTAGGATAGGGCCAAAAAATTACCTGTCAAGATTTTATAGTTGGCCGGCCCTGGTGGAGCAGCGGTTAGGTCAGTCGCCTCTGAAGAAGCAGGCCGTATACCCGTAGGTTTGAGTCCTGGGCCTGGAGGAGACAACCGGTGTGAACAACTAGGTGGAAATAAAAGATGCTTCTGCCTTCTCTTTCTTTCTGTCTACCTGCCTACTCACCTTCATTTCTGCCTGCATCTTTTCTTTAAAAAAAAAAAAAAAAAAAAAAAAAAAGGTCAGTGCTCCAGAATCTGAAGTAAAAATGAGTGGTTAGCCTTTGGAGAGTTAGTGTTAACTTTCAGACTTTATTTTGCATAATTTATTCCTGTTTATAAAAGTAATAAAAATAATAAAAGTATATTAGTGAAATTAGGATAATTATGTTTTTGACAAAAATATTAAAAAGTAAACTCCCGTCTTACTAATAAGTACGGATGCAAAATTTATAACTAAAATAGTATAAATATATAAAATAAAGCTGTATGTTAAAAAATTCAATTACCAGATAGGATTTAAATACAAATGCATAATTCAATATTAATATCATTAATATCTATAGATCTGCTAATATGGTATGTGATATGTGCTGTGTTAGAGATAAAATGCTCGATGAGTGGGATTTTATGACATTCAGTATCTACTCCTGATTAATTTAATATAAATGTGAATGTAATGTATATATAAATATATAATTGTTTTAGTATTTGGTTTTTGTATAGTGAATCGTGGTGGCCTGCACCCCTCCTCCTGGGCCCCCTCCCGCACCCCCGGAACCTGGGTCCCTGGGATGTGCGCGGACTTCTTCCGGTGCCTGATCTGCCAGGCCACCAGGTCCTGCCACAAGCTTGCTTTTCTCAGGTTTGTGTTAGAAGAGATCATGGGAAGTAGAATCAAACTACTGAGGATCAAGTGTGAAAGAAACAAGGTGTTTGAGAAAATTAATAGTGAAACTGAAGTACGTGAAAGGAGCTGTGTTTTGTGCTCAGGTTGGTAGGTGCGAGTCCCCCCGAATCATTTAACCCCTTCTCTGCCAGACATCAGGGCAGGTTCAGGAGAAATGACCTGATTCTATGGAAGAGTAAATATAGACAGGGCTTTTGCAAAGGAAGTACATAGCAGGTAGGTCTCAGAAATGGGAATTAGTACAGAAGAGATTAAAATGGATTGAAATATATTTTTGAGAACACATCGAATACAAGTTCTAAGCTGGTCGCTCTTCTGCCTTAGGTTGAGATGGAGTCCCCGAGACCAGATTCACTGTTGAGTCCTCACCTGCAAAGATGATGGTCTTAGGTGAGGTGTTTGGGAATTGATTAGGTCAGGAGGAGGAGCTCTGTGAGTGCAATTAGTCTCTTAAAAACGGCTCTAGAGACTGCTGCCTCTCCCTTCTGCCAGGTGACACACACCAGGGGTCTGCCCCCGGAGAGTTCCTCCTCACCGAGTTACCGGTACCTGATCCTGGCCTGTGACCTCCAGAGTGTGAGCTGAGTCTGTTGTTTATGGACGCCCTGCCGTTCGGCTGTAGCCATCTGTGCTGCCCGAGGGAAGAGGGAAGAGGGGAGGGAAGAGAGCTGCTCTCTGTGGCTCTCGACATGGAACCTAACTGTCTCCCAATTTGTGGAAACAAAAGGGAATTTGAAGAGGCTAACAGAATTTCGAGGACAGAGGAAAAGGCTACTTAGATAAAACATATCAGAACGCTGCCTTGCACTCCCGTCATCTTTAGTTGAATGTATATGAAACTCCACGAAGCCAGGCAAAGAATGACCTAGAAGGTGCATGCGCAGGAGTTTACTGATAAATTCATAGACTTCACCTCAGGCCAGGACACCTGAGAGTTCCAACGGGTGACAGTGTGGAGCAGGTGTTAAGTGCCCAGAGCATTCACTAGAGACCCCAGAAGGCAGGCCTTGCAGTAGAGCCGCACTAGCCCTAGAATAGAGGGAAGCTATACCTGCCCTCGAAACGTCTCAAAAAGCGGAGTGGAAGTTGGGTGCAGTCCACATACATCCCGGGTCCTGGGTTCGAGACCTGGGGCTGGGCAAGCCAATCAATGAGAGCACCTAAATGAAAATAAAGTGTTTCTTTTCTCTCTTTCTTCCTGTCTATTTGCCTTATTCCTGCCAACACCTTTCCTTTAGAAAAAAAAAAAAAGACAACACAATTCAGCACCCAACAATGTAAGATTTACATCTCTGTCTCTCAGCTATGTTAAATGTAAGAAGCAGGAATGATATAACTTATTATATTGGACCCAAAACTGTCAACGAAAACCAGTGTGATAGACATTATGAAATAGCAGATAAAACTTCAAGATGACCATAATAAGTATGCTCACGGAGTTGTTAAAAGAAAACAAACCTCAGAGGAGAGGCATAACACACACATAGGAAGCAATCGAAGCTTCTAGAAATGAAATACATGCTATCTGAAAAGGAAAATTCACTAGATAGGATTAAAAATAGATGCACACTACAGAAGAAAAAACCAGTGAATTTGAAGAGATCTATAAAAGCTACATTATTAAGACAGAGAAACTGAAAGAAAAAAACGAAGAGTGGACACAGTCCAGTTGTCCAACATACATGGTATCAGCCCCAGCGTGACAAGCTAGAGCAGAAAAGAAAACTAATGACCACAGAAATCTCCAAGGTTAGGCACGCCGGCTGGAGCAGCAGGTAGGTGGGTCCCTTCTGAAGGAGCGAGCTGCATACCCCTGGGTTCGCGTCCGGGCCCAGGGGAACGAAGCAACCAGTGTGAACAGTGAAATAAAAGTAAAGAATTAAGATTCTGCTCTTCCTCCATCTGCCTGCTGACTTGCCTTCACTACTACCTTTCACTTTCCCGTTAAAGACAGAAACAGAATAAGTTTTAAATCTAAGAGTCCTAACACCCAAACAGGATCGACGCTGAAGCACATTGTAAGACAGTTGCTCAATGCCACTTTCAGAAAGAAATCTTAAAAGCAGCTGTAGAAAAGGTTCATTCCACACAGAAACGACGGCGAGGACCGCCGACACCTTATCTGAAACTGTGAGTGAGAGGACCATGACTCCTCAAGATGCTGAGACTGAAACTCCGCGGCCTTCCACTCTGTCCAGTGAGAATAAGCTTTGTGGTGAAGCTTGTTTTCAAACCAGCTAAAGCTGAGAGAATCTAACACCAACAAACTTGTGTTAGAAGAAATGTTAGAAGCAGCTCTTCAGGCAAGAGCTAAATACTTATTTACAGATATAAAAAAGGAAAAAAAAGTACTAGAAAAAGGGGTAAATATTAAAATTTTAATTAAAAATTGTTTAAAAATAACTGCCTTTGGGTTTGCAATGTGAAGAAAAATATATGGCAACAGTAGATTCAAGGATCCCCCTGCACACCCCCCAAATATCGCCCCTTCTAAGGCAATGGAACTATAAGCACCTTTTTTAAAAAAAATAAAAAGGTCTAGATATTAAGTCATTGTTTGAAAGAAATTGGAATAAAGTGGAATGAAAATGTAATTCAGAAGAGAATCAGGAAGAAGGATAAGTGAAACAACACAGCAGCATGGTTGAGTTTTTTTCTGTTTTTGTTTTTTGTTTTAGGAAAGAAAGAAGGCAGAGGAGAAGAAACATTCTTATTTCGTTGGTTTTGGTTTTTCACCCCAGTCCCAGGTCTCGAGCTCCGGCCTGGGGTTGCATGGCCTGCGCACCCCTGCACCGTGGCTGGAGCAGCCAGGCTGCCCCCGTGGTGGTAGATTGAACCCCGTTTCTTGTGAACATTGTAAGCACTTCAATTCAAATTGGCCGTTGTGAGAATGTATTAAAAAAAAGAGGCCAAATCTCTTTGTTTCATTCAAGAAATTCTGCACAATAGATTTGAATAGATAGAAATAGACATACCATATTAACAATTATAAAAAAAGCTGAAGTATTTTTAAGACTAGATTATAGCAGGGATAAAGAGGGACATTTTATAAATGATAAAAAGACTTAATGCTCAGATAAAGTGGACAACTTTTCTTGGAAGTCATTCCAAAAGGAATAGAAAACCTGACTAGCTGAGTATCTTTGAATTAAATGTGATTCCTAGTGAGAATTTTTTCTATGAGGAATACTCCTAGGCTTATTGGCTTTCTTAGTGATCTGCCTGGCATCTAGGGACCATAAAATACCAAGCGAACACAATGCTTTTAGACAGTAGAGGATCATGGAGCTTTTCCTAACTTGTTTTGTGAGGCCAGCACTCTCCTGATAAGGTTGCACAGAGGTATTATAGGACCAGAAGACTGCAAACGAATATCCCTCTAGAATGTAAAAATAAGCATTCTTAATAAAGTACTAGCAATCAAATCTGGCAGCATATTAAAAGGATCGTATGTCGCAAATGGGATAATCCCAGGAATTAGGTGTTTTTTTTGTTGTGTTCTTTAAAGAAAGGTACAGGCAGGAATGAAGGTGAGTAGGCTGGCAGGAAGCGACGACGAAGCAGCATTTTATTTATTTATTTTTTTAGTTGTTCATTCTGGTGGGTTTTCCCTGGACCCAGGACTGGAATCCAGGGGTGTTTGTCTTAGGCTCCTTTTGGGGCCATTGACCTAACCGCTACTTCACCAGGATGTACTAGGAAGTTAGATTTAATCAGTGTGATCCACCATGTTAACACAGTCATGTTGATGTACAGTGATGATGCCTTACACCTGGGATGGTATGGTGACTGTTCCCTTAATGAAAGTAAAAGTTTTTTTTTTTTTTTTTTAAGCAGAGTAGAGAAATGAAGTGATCATATCAGTAGTCACAGAAAACCCATTTACCAAAATCGAGCACCTATTTGTCATGTAAACTGCCTACACTAGTAAGTAATGAAGGGCCGCATCCTACTGGGGTAAGGACATCTGGAAACGACCAAACCCACAGCCAGCATCCTAATGAATGGTGAAGGACTTGAATGCTTTCCTTAAAGGCTGCTAGCAAGGCAAGGGTGCTGCTCTACCCACCTCTGTTCAGCACACACGGGCAACAGGGCAAGAATCAGACTCATGGATTGGAAAAGAAAAGAAAATTATATTTCTAAATGATAGGGCTGCATGCATAGAAATTTCTAATGAATTTAGAATATGTGAATATGTAAAAGTCAGTTACATGTACTAGCAGACACACTTGGAAAATGACATTTAAAAGCAATATTGTTTAACAGATTACTAGAAAACAGAGGGATAAGTTTAATGGAGTAAGTAAAAGACAGAAAACTACAAATTTAAAGACCTAAATAAACAGAGAGAGATGCTATGTTTACAGATTGAAAGACTGGTGGTTAAGGACAAAGTTGGGGTGTGCCCTGGTGGCCCAACTGTTTAGTGCCTCAGGTGTCATCCACAGACATCCCAGGAGCAGCCCCGGTTCAAGTCTCAGGGCCCAGGGAGAGAACCCAGGTGAACAACTAAATAAAATGCTTTTTCCTCCTCTCTTCCTGCCTGCCTGCCTAGTCTTTATGACTGTCTGCTCCTTTTCTGGGGAAAAAAAAAGTTGGAGGATTTATATACCAGATTTAAAGAATTATTACGAAGCTCTAATTATCGAGGTTGTAATATTGATACACGAATAGATGGTATAAATCCATGGATTATGATATAGGTCCACATAAGGCTAATTGATTGTCACTAATGGTGCTGATATAATCCAATGGAGACAGTATAATCTTTTTAACAAATGATGGTAGAATGACTCAGTATTCGTATGCAGACATTAACTGCAATTCTCACAGATGCAATGAATAGCTCAAAGTCGATTATAGCGTTAAATGCTTAAACTAAAAATCTATGGAATATACAACTTAGCAGAAAATTTTTCCAATCATTACAAGACAGTGCTTTACTTGGCAAAAAAATTCCTTTAAAAAAAATGAACCTCATTTAAATTAAAAACAGCTACTTTGTAAAAAAAAATTCCATGAAGGAAATGAAAAGGCAATCTAAAGATTAGAAAAAAATATGTACTACTGCATATTGAATTACAAATGTTTACGGAATTTGTATTGAATATTTTCTCTATTGACAAGGGACTTACATTCAGAAAATATAAAATAGGTTGGAGATGGCCCATTCAGATGGGAATGCTTTCAACAGATAATTGTATGGATGACCAGTCAGCACGGAAAATTCCCGTATTGGACACACCTTTGCGGCTCGGGCAGCTGAGGTGCAGAACACCTGAACCGTTACCTTGGGTAGTGGGTGTGATAGGAAGCCCCACCCCCCCTGCCCCGCCCCATGTAAACCCCCCAGTATTCTTAGTCATCAGAGAAATACAACTTAAGACCACAAGGAGTTGCTCCTGCATATAATGGCAACGTTCATGAAGAACGGTGCTGCACCTTAGAAACTAGGGTCTAGAGCGGCTGGAACTTTGGTACATTGCTAGTGGGAATGCAAAGTAACATCACCTCGTTGGAAAATAATTTGACAGTTCTCCAAATGCAGTTACCATCTGATCTAGTCATTTGACTTTTACGTAAGTAGATGGAATGGAAAGGGAGGGAGAGGAGGAGCTGGGACATTAATAGAAGCTTTACAGCCATATGAAGGCAGGTGAATGGATAGGCCAGGTCCATACAATGGAATTCTCAGCAATAAATCAAACTCGATAATTCAATAATATGTATGTTTTTTTTTTTTTTTCCTGAAGAGGAAAGGGCATTTAAAAAAATTTTATTTAGCTGTTCATTTTGGTGGTTCCCTGTGCTCCCAGCTCCAGGGCCTAGATCCTTGCACTTGTGTGCTTTACCCCCACAGTCGCGGACTTAACACCGGAGCCACCAGCCTCTCCAGCGTGTCTCTCTTTGCTTGCTTGCTTTTTTTTTAAAAGAATTTTAATTGCACTTTTTTTTTTTTAATAGTTTTATTGTCTGTGGGTGTGTTTTTCTAAACCACATTTTGTTTCCTTTGGAAACATGACTGCTGTGCCAAACAGCTAGGAAAGGGCAGTGTTGCCATAGGTGAAGGCTTCCCAGAAGGGCTGCTGGGTCTGGCATCGGGTGCCCCGAGCCTCGAGAGCGTCCGCCCAGTAATCACGAGCGGTGTCATGAGTGGGTTCTCGGGAGCATGGGGCCGTCGTGGTCAGGTATCTGCCTACAGTCTGGACCGGCGTCATGTGGTCACATGGAAAGGACCCTGCCTTGGTTGTTTCTGAGCTGCTTGTCTCCTTGATACACTTAGGAGATCAGAGTTGAGCACCGTTGGGAGGTGAAGTGAGGACTCCCCGCTGATGCAGGCGGGAGGGCAAGCTGGGATGATGGGCGCATCAGCGCAAGCCAGGTACCAGTGAAAGCCTGGAAAGGTCACTCTTGGACTTCTGTCCTGAGAACCAATGTCAGTGGTCGTCTTGGCGTTGGCAGTCTGTCATGCTGTCTCAGGAGTTGGGTTTGAGAGGGTTGCCCTTCAACCTGAGGCACATCAGGCATCCTGGACTCTTCCCTCAAGATGACTGTCTCCCATGTTGGGTCTGTGATACTCTATCCTGAGTTACTTTACTGCTCTTTTTTTGGATGGAATATATTCTCCAGGAGCTTCTTGAGAAAGATCTTTCATGTCTGAGAAAATATTTTTGTCTACTTTTTTTATAATGGTTTAACTTGCCCAAGAATTCTTCAGGTTTTGAGTAAATTTATAATTTTGAGTAAATGGCTCCATTGTCATCTTCCTTACAATATGACCGTTGAGATGGCTGTATTCTGATTCTTTGTATGTGAACTGTGTTTTTTTCTGTAAGCTGGTAGAATCTTCTTTTTGTATTATGTGATGGTGGGCGTCAGTATAGGTCTCCCTTCATTTTTAGGGTAGGTTTTTTCACACGGGCAGTTCATCCCTTCAGCTCTAGAAAAGTTTTTGAATTTTTTGCTTTCTTGGCAAACTTTTTCCCCTACTTGCTTTTTTTTCCTGAAATCCTTGTTATATAGGTATTGTAATTCATGTCAAGGCCTGGGCTATTCTTTCTCTCCCATTTTCCACTGCTTTATCTTTTTTCTCTGATTACTGGAAGATTTTTTTAAGGAAAGGTGTAGGCAGGAATGAAATTGAGTAGGCAGGCAGGCAGGAAGAGAGAGGGGGAGCTACTTTATTTTCATTTCAGCTGTTCGCAGTATTGGTCGTCGCCGCTCCCTTTGTGTGGCTGCGCCCAGGGTGCTGTGGATAACGAGGCCGAGGGTGTGTGCCCCCGCGTGTTGTAAGAGGGAGAATGGAAGGGAGGGGAGGAGGCAGCATTTTTATTTATTTTTTCCCCCTCCACCCCATAGCTGACTCAATTTTATCTTGCAAGTCTCTGACTTTTTTTTTTTAATTTCAGTCTTTGTGTTTTTAATTTCTAAAAACTGTTTACTTTTTATTTTGAAAGCCTTTATTAAATTGTTTTTGATCTTCTCCCTACCCCTCAAGGCCAGGTCTTAAGCGCAATCCCTGGGCTTTTACATGCTTGCGCTGGAGCCACCGGAGCCGCTCAGGCGCACCGCTGTTAAATCGTATTTTGTCTGTTTTATCGTCTCATCCCTGTGCAGAGCGACCACGTGCGCATGTGTGTTGTAGAGGTTTTTCCTTGGCGACCAGTAGTACTTGGCCATCTGGCCACGATTAAAAGTGGAGTACCCGGAAGGTGTTGGAAAGCTTTCTAGTACAGCACTGCTGCTAGCAAACGTGCCTCCTCTTCCTTGAGGTGCTCTGGTCTGGTGTGCCCTGGCGGGTAGCGGTTCGGTGGCCGCCTTCGCTGGAGACCACAGTCCACATCCATCCCACGGACCCACGTTTGTATCCTGGGCCAGGGCGAACAACCAAGATGGACAACAGAAGAAAATAAAGTGCTTCTTCCTCTTCTCTCTGCCTGCCCGTCTCTGCTCACCACCATTCCTTGTCTGCACCTTTGTGTTGTTGCATTTTGTTTTTAAGTTCTGGCGGAGGAACTCTGGTGGCAGGTGTGGTATGAAATACAGATTGAGATACGATGTCAGTGTTCAAAAGTGAATGTGGCATTGTGAACAAAAGAGATGATATCAATAATTTAAAAAAAGAGAGAAAAGAAAAAAAAGCTCTTGTTTTCCAGTCTCCGGAAGGTGACTCTCAGGTCTGTCGCAGAGGTGAAGGAGGCAGGGCTGTGCCTCGGTGAGGAGCGGCAGGTCTGGAGCCAAACTGCTTTATGCACTGTCCCTTGTTTGATGCCCTTCCTCTTTCTCTGCCACCCACTGCTTCTGCATTCTGGAAGTGGTCTGTGGATTCACCCAGGAACACTGTTCTCTCCGTTTTGTTTTTATGTTGCCAGCCTATCATTTGATTTCTTGGGTCTGCTAACCCACTTAACACTGCTCACTCATTCGCTTTGAATCTTCCAAGATTTTGTAGCTCTTACCTCTTTTCGATATGGATTTATGTCTAGAGTCTTTTATTGTCTTGTCATGGACGTTCATGAGAAAGTGACATTATATGCGTTTTTCACTTGCCGTCTTAATCCTAAAACTCCGATTATTTAAAATATTTAATCTGTGTCTAGACCTTTTCATCTCGTTTGTTCCTGACATTTATATTTGTGATTCCTGAAGCTCACTGAGTGGTATCCTTGAGACATTGTGAACTCAGGATTTAAGAGTGAATCCGGAATCTGCGAATAAGTAGGCTGATTGGTTGTTTACGTTTACTCTTACAGGAAAGTGAAAAGGCTTCTGAACACCCTGCGGTGATCGTGGAGCCTGTGCCCAGTGCCAGATTAGAGCAGGGCTACGCAGCCCAGGTGCTGGTTTATGACGATGACATGTACATGATGCAGGATGTGGCCGAGGAGCAAGAAGTTGAGACAGAGAGTGTTGAAACAGGTGAGCTCTCACGAACGTGCGTTGTGACATTCTAGAAGTGTGGTCGCTTGTGCTGATGAGTCATGCCCAGAGGACCTCCTTGAGATGCTGCTCAGTGTGGCTCGCAGACCAGGGAGACACGTCTCATTAAGGGAGTGTGTTTAGATACAAGAAATTCTGCATTGTAATTCTCTCCAGTACGATATGCCATGTCTCGTATGATGGCCTCTTAAGGACAGAATTACAGTTCTTTAATAATAAAATAATTTTTATCCTATTTTTCTGTTAGTGTGAATATTGACCAGTTGTTTACTTTAGAAATCAATAGGCTAGTATCTGAGAATATATATATATATTTTTAATCAAGAAATAAATATGGTATTCTCATTCTCATAAGAGTTTCTTTGACTCTTGGTGGAGCAGTCTGATTCCTTTTTTCTTAGGTGGAAGCATCTTTCGGTATCTGTCAGATTCCCCTTTTCTTTTTGTCTTAAGCATTTTAGTATTTCAGTCTTTCTCTGGTGAGATAACTCTAATTGGGAATTTTTATGTATAATTCTTGGAGAAGCCTCTTCAGTTTTGCCATTGATCATAAAGAAAATGGAATATTTTTCCAGACGGGTTATAGTGACTCTTTATAATGATACACAGTAAAGTTTATCTTATCTGTTAATGGAGAAAAAGAATCCTTATACTTGGTTTATAAGCCTAATACAAATTCTTAAGTATTTAAGATACGTTCCTGGAAGTGTAGCACTTTGATCATTGAAGACTGAGTACTGGGTGTGCCTCTCGTGGAGGGCCGGCCCGCACTTCTCCCCCGGGCCTCCAGATTCTGCCAGCTGCTGCTCCTCTTCCTCTGGTTTTGCTTCTGTGTTGAGCTGAGGCATTGGAAGCTACCTTGCTCTTCCACCAGGGAGCACAGCAGGGCCAGCAAACCCCGGGTGAAGTCGTGTAATCGATTCAGTTCATGAAAACGTCTGTCGGCTTTGTGACTACAGTCTGGAATGGTATTTGACTTACAGTAGACATTGCAAGTGGCAGGAAGATAACGTGTTTGAGAGTTCAGAGAATTTTACATTTGCAACTAGAAGTGTAGTGGCAGAGATGAATTCTCTTCTTGAGGAAAAGAATGGTTAGATAAAAATATTATGCAGGATGTTATTTTGAAGTAACTTCTGATTTTATTATAGGAACATAACAAACCAGAAAGTTAAATTAATAGCATAAGACAAACATGATAGCTTAGGCTGCATGAAAAAGAAATGCTGTTAGAAATTTGTAGAATTAAAGAAAAAAGATACAGGCAGGAAAGAAGGCAAGTAGGTCCAGAGGACTAGCGGAAGAAGCACTTCATTTATTTTCATTTAGCTGCCCCAGGACCTTGGCGTGGAGGTGGGACTGCTCCCAGAGTGTACTCGACCACTCGGCCACCAGGGTGCGCCCGGAAGCTGTTTTAATCCGAAAAATAAGGAAGATTAGTTTTGATAGCAAATTGGAAACTTTGAAAGAAATAAAATTTTATCAGGAGAAAAGTAAGGTATTTATGATATTGAAAAACCAGTGTTGGGCCAGCCATATCATAACTGCTGTACACTGGATTGTCAGTGCTTCGTTAATTTAAATAACTCAGGTTAAGGCAGTTCCAAATAGGAAGCAAATATAATCCCTTCTAGGGATTCTGTTTTTAGTTTTCTTGAAGCCTGAGGGTAATGATTTCATTTTCAGGACAAATGACATGTGAGTGACTATAGTACTGAAAAAGATAATATATAACATTTGGGCAAAAGAACCATTTCTTTTACGATATTTTGCACCAATTTTGAATACTTGATATTAGATTTATATTTCCTCAGCTCTAAGAGAAAATCTTGTTAGCAAATAACTTATGTTTTCTAAGAGTCTAAAAGTGAGAAGTTCATCTTACATTTTTAATTTCATTTTGGCTCATGGGTTAAAAATATACTTGTTTGTTTACTTTTAAAAATAAAGATGAGAGGAGTATAGCTATTCTGGTCTTTCTTTACAGTAACTATTCTGATCTCTAGACAATAGCACTGTAAAATTTAGAATTCAGATATAACTTTTAAAGACGTTCAGATGGAAAATTTCTGGCTGAAATCTATAATCAGGACAATTTAAAACACTTGAGATTTACTCAGAAGGCATGAAGAACTTGGAAACTAGAATGTTAAGTTATTTTAAAATACCATGGCTCATGGATTTAAATGTCACTTATGAGGATTGTTGGTATATGTAGATCACTTTAGAATTAACTACTCGTAGCTTGATTTTGTTTTTATATAAAGAATCAAATTATTTTTAAATCAGTGAAAATCTGAATGCATTTTCATTCTTTTGACATCTAGAAAACATACAGATTAATAAAGGTTATTATGATTTATTCTGGAACAAAGTTTCCTTTAGAGTAGTAGATTAGGATCAGGTATATTTCCTGTCATATAAATTTTTAACCTAAATTCTAGTTGTGTTTAAGTCTTAGAGGAGAAGCTGAATGGGAAGAAAATGAAATAAATTTTTATATGATGGCTACACAGTTTTATCTGATGAATTGGTACAAATGAGATCCATGTAGAATAATATTTACTTTTGTACACTTAGGAAATACTTCCTTTTATGCTTCTACGTTATAATTTAGGTTATATCAGTCTAAAAATGTTCGTAATCATATTTATTGACCTGTCATGTCTGTTCTCTGCATAGTTAGCCTGACGTTTTTCTTCCTTTTGTTCCTATATATCCATACCAGAAATAAGTTTTTGATGTGTTCCAGGCAGGAGTTTTAATTCATATATTGATGTATATTTAACGTTCTTCATTATTTTGTGTATAAACTGATTTCATTTTGTTATTAGTGATTTGTAGGGTATTTTACTTTACCTTTTTAAAGACTAGTCTACATTTCCATCACTGAGCTTTTATATAATAGGAATTATCTCAGCTTTTACAGAAAAATCACATTTTGAAATTCTAATAGTGGCCTGTTTATCTAAATTTATAAATTGCTTTTTGATGGTAACTAAAGATCAGAAATCATTAAGAGCATTGAGTATTAGTAGTGAACTATAGATGAAGGGTGCTTTTCACGCTGGTGGCCGGAATCCCTTTGCTAGTGATGTGTTATAGAGGCCACACTTCTGAGCGTGGTACATTTTGGGTGAGAGGTCTCCCGTACGCCCTGCAGGGTTTGAAAATGCAATTATGTCGTGCTTTAAGAATTACATACATAGCTATATAAAGAAAATAAAACATTTAAAAGGTTATTATATAATGCCATTTTAATAATGTTTATACCACCTGAATAATAAGTTTTGATCAAATCTTTTAAGACTTGACAGAGAGGATTGATTGTTTAGAATCTGCATCATCTTACATCTTAACTCTACATTTATTTTCTTAACCTTCCACTTAATGAGACTGTCAGTAAATACTTTGCATCTGTTATGTCCAAGGCGCTGTTTTCTACATATTTCTTTCCCTCAAGGGGTTAATAATTTAGTTGTGGAGGAAAAATATATTCAAACTATAAAGTAATATAGACTCAAATGAGCATTTACAAATTCAAAGAAATTTTCAGAAGAGGAAACTTCAATTTACAAGATTAGGGAATGTTTTAGAGAAAATAAAGAAGATAGATGGCAAGACTTGGAAGGCAAATAGGAGGTTGGCGAAAGGCACTGTAGTTTGAGAGGAATATAGTTAATAATCAGTGGAATATTAAAATTCAAGGCATGTTTAGAAAGTAGTAACGACATTGATAGGAAGTTCCATTTAGAGTTGTGATTAGATTGGGATTTGAATCAAGAATCAGTAATTAGGCATATAAGAAGCTGAAAGATTGGCACGGTTTTGAGTGGACAATAATATGTGACTAGTATATCAGTAGATAATCAATTATAGGGGAGGATGAGGCAGGAAGACGAGTTATTTGGATTACGGGATGACAAGTATTAGAACAAGGTAGAAGCAGAACAGAAGCCCTTATGTCAGTGATAATACTGTGTAAGATCTGCTAGGCCTTGACAGAGTTGCCTGTTTGATGGTGACACTATCATTTAGGGATCTGAGGAAGGCAAGACTGTTTTGGGAAACAGTAAGGCTGGCAGTAGTGTCAATTGTGAGTTGAAATAAGGCATCTACGGAGAAATACTTAGGTTTTTAAAGATACATAAATACATAGGATCCCATCACAAAGGAGATGACATATTCTCATTAGGATGATATAAGACTTTTATTTTTTAAGGAAAGGCGCGGGCAGGAATGAAGGCAACAGGTAGGCAGACAGGCAGGCAGAGAGGGTGGAGGAAGCATTTTGTTTATTTTTATTTAGTTGTTCACACTGGTTGCTGCTCCCTGGACCCAGGAGTGTGTGGCTTGCTCCTTCAGAGGCTGTCGATCTAACTCCTGCTCCACCAGTGCCTGCCACGCATGTTTTAATAAAGGACTAGTTAGAAATATGTAGACAAGCACAGGGCAGCCATGAGAGAGGGTGGTACTCCAGAGTTGGCAGTAGCAGGGCCGTTTCTGTCATTTACCCTTGGACCAGAGGGAGCAGAGGGTTACTGGAACTCCAGGAGAACAGTCCAGGGGACAGGGTCACCCGGGACCTTTGATCACAGGACACTGCTGACTTGCAGGCCATGGCACTAGTGGTCGCCTGGGAATAAGAGCTCTGATTTCCCCTTCCTCCCTCTAATCCCCCTGTGCTCCTTTGCCCAAACCCAGTCCGAAGCTCTGGTGGCCCGTTGGTGAAGTCAGCCTCCAGGGCAGGAGACTGGTTGGGGATGCGTGGGGGCTGGAAGCCATCCATCCAGTAGGACAGAAGTGTAGTAAAGGGAGACAGGGCCAGACTGATTGGGAACCATCCTCTTTGAAACCATGGAAGTAAGTGAAATCCCCAAGGAGAAAGGCTTTGAGATTTCTCTAAGGAAGAAGAGATTTAAATCCCGTGTGTTTCTCTCTGTGATCAGGAACAAAGGTCACAGAATCAAGGAGTTAAATGTAGGGAGTGTTAGGGAACATGATTAAAGTAGGGAACATGAGGAAGAGCCAAAGAGTAGTCAGATATCAAATGTAGAAAATCTTGGGTGATTATTCCTGAGTTTAATGCTTTTTCTTCATCTTCGAAGCATTCTCCTGAATAGGAAAGGGAAGAATATTGATTGGGCTAGTTAGTCCAGCTTTCACATTTCTGCCTTATCACGTACTTAGCAGGATTTAACCTTTTTGAAGTCTGTTTCATGGTCCTGAAACAGGAATTCGGGGTTTGAGGGTCATGCAAATACATAAAGCACTGCGGTGATGATGCGTTCCCTGAATTTCGTTTGCACCTTCTTTGTGCCTTCAGATACGGAGATCTTTTTATACGTTACTACAGAACATTTGTTTACTTCTTTGTTGTCTTTTTCTCTTTTCTTTCACTGGAATTTAAAAGAACACACATTTTATACCTGTACTCAGTATTCCTCCTGTCATCCGTCCCTTACCTACTGTGCTCTGGTGGCCACATTTACTCTCTCGACACCCTTCAATTGCTTTGATTTCAACGGCCACTCCTCTGCCAAATTCAGTGACCCTAGAATTATCTAGAGGCGCCTTCCTAACGTGGCCCTCTTACCGGGAACCTTGCCTTCTGTTTTCCTTACTGCTCCTTGCGTGGACCGTACAATTTATGCTTCTGAGCTTTTGCTCAAAGACGGTTTGCTTTCAGAAATGCTCAGGTTGTACCATTGTTTAAGGCCCACCTCCGTGAAGCTGTCCGCTTGGTCTGCTTCACACTCCCTCGCCCCTCCTTCTGTGAGGTGCTCCGGATCAGGCGCTGGGTCAGGCACTCGCACTGTTCTTGTGTGTGTACTCTTGGTTTTAAAGTGAGCACTTACGGCCCTTGAAGACAGGTCATATTTTTTCATTTTATCAAATGTAGTGTATAATATAATGTTGAACATGTAGCTGTTAGACTAAAGTTGAGTTTTGACTTAGTACTGCAGTATAATCAAGAAACTTTATCAAAATATTTTCTATATTGTTTCTGTACTAAATCTTGAAATACCTTAGATTATTTAAAATATGAAAACATAGTCATCCAAAAAACATGAATATGGTCATCTAAAATACCACACCAAATCCATAATGTTACATACTTAGATTTAGCTTAAGATCAGTTAGGTTTAATCAGTTTTGCTTATACCTAAATTTAATTTTTTTTCTTTTAATAAAGGCAATACATGCTCATTGGAAAATTGGGATGTATTGCAAAGAATCAACAGTGAAAATAACTCAGTCTTCCGCGTGTTGGGACAACAACTACTGCTCTCTTTACGTTTCCTGCTGGTGTGTTTTTAATGTACATTTGAAGCATAACTAACCCTGTGTTACATAACACACGTAGACTGATCTTTCTAACAGTCCTGAGTTGAAAGTAGTCTGGTGGCTTCCTACATTTCTGATTATTGGGAGCAGGACTTTTATTTTTAACTGGTATTGAAACAAAAAGTTGGTGTTACTATTAGTTCAGTCATTATCAAGAAAACTTTGAAAACTTTTTAAAAGACCAACATAATTGTCTATAGAAATTAACTGAGAAAGTAGATAAGTGATAAAGATTTTATTTAATTCAACAAGAAAACAGTGCTTTTTTAAAAAAACAGGAACATTCAGGTTTTCAAAATACTCTTAAAAAGCCAAACCCGATTTCTGTCTTGGAAAATATAAGGAGCCAGATATTTTTTTTGAAGAATCTCAAGACTAAGTTGACTTCATGATGAGCTGTGATAACTTTTGTATTTGTTATACCATCAGAAATCCTCCCTGTGGCACAAAAGGACTCTTAATTAGAAAATATTATTGCCACAGGGAGGTAGAAGATCCACATGAAAAACTGGGGACCTGAAAAGGAGCCCCTACTCTAGGATTACCTGAAGGTGAAACAGATTGAACCAGAAGGAAGTCAATGCTGGTAGGTTGGTTTTTAATTTATTAAGAATGTTACAATTTTACACTGAATTTTAGTATTTCAACTACCTGTGCCATATTTTTGTTTAAAGGGTGACTGATTTCTCCTTATGGAAGGAGAAACAATAGAAATTTTCCTCCTAAACAGTTTGCCACCTCAGTTATCCCTTGCGGTGTGCCTAACACTCACTTCTTGGTCGATAATAGGCTGGCCGTATGTCTTTTTTTTTTTTTTTTTAAATGTTATTTTGTTTCTAGTCTAGACCTACTTCTAAAATTTTTAAAAGAAGTATTTTCTTGCTGTGATCTATTTTCTTGAGTTTAGCCTAGTCATGTTTTCTGTAAAATGTAAATTGTTTGAATTTAATTGAACTGTTTTATATCAGTTATGTCATTATTGGAGAGATTTTATATTTTTATAACTTCTATTTAGCCTAAGATACCATCAGTTGTCAGAAATACTATTTTTAAACTGCTAAAAGAGAAAAATGCTGCCAATTACAAATTTTAGGATGCCAGAAATTGTAAATTACACCCTGATTTCAGCGATGTATGTGAAAAAAGAAATGTACATCTTAGAGTTAATAAAATACGGTATCATGCAATTATGAGTCTTCTTGAAAATTCCCATTAACTGGGGAGCTAAACTTTAAAGTATCAGGTGTATGAGCAGTGGAGGGGAGCTGCAGCTGTGGGATCCCTACATGTGCTGGATAAGATCTGAATTCTCTGCTGTCTTTGAGGAGGAAATATTTAAGTAAAAAAATCAGCTAACTGTATTGTTTAAAAGTATACTGTATGGTATTAAATTATGGAGAGAATAGGAGATGAAGAAGTATTTTAATATAACACATTTACTTAAATCAATGGCATTTTATCATAATTGTCACTTTTTAAATTGGATTTTGTGATTAAAAAAATCTACCTTTTAAACTATCATTTTAAAACAGGAACCTTTAAAGGGAGCTTTTTTTTTCTTTTGATATATGAATATATATGCCTCTGTTTATTTAGGTCTTTATTTCAGCATTTTGTAATTTTCAACATAAAAGATCATGCCCATGTAGGTTTTTTTTTTTTTTTTTTTTTTTGCTATTTCATTTTTATTAAAAATTAATTTTGTTATTTTTTCCAGTCCTGGGTATTGAACCTGGGTCAGTGGTTTACTATCCTGCACCTCAGCCGCCTGAGCTAAGGGGGTGGGGTGGGGGGAGTGCCTATTTCTTTTTTCAAAATGTTTATTTTTATTTTTTTATTGTAGTAATTATTCTACACATTAGAATAATTTCCTGTGTATAGGTTCCCCATTTCTTAGATATATTTCAGCACACCCTGCTCTCTACCGAATCACCAAGTGTTCTTCCCCATTGTGTCCAGTGGGCTGTCTAGTGGGCTAAAGGGAGCTTTTTGAAATAGCCACTGACCCACTGATTTGTAGTGTATTTGAATATATTTTACGGATGAATAATTATGTGAAGGAGAAAATAGTGACTCAAAGCAAAGAACTACCTTGTCAATAAGATAGGAATGATTTTAAATGACATTTGCATACTTTTCAAGAAACATCATTTTTATGTAAAAGGAAAGAGAAATAAATGTATCTAGAAAATAGATCATTATGTTTGGTTTTTAGAAACTAGTAGCTTTCATTCCTTTGCACTGAGAGTTTTTTCTTTTTTTTTAAAGGAAAGGTGCAGGCAGGAATGAGGATAAGTAGGCAGGCAGGCAGGCAGGCAGGCAGGCAGGCAGGCTGGAAACGAGAAAGGAAGAAGCATTCTTATTTTAATTTTATTTAGTCGTTCACACGGGTTGCTTCCCCTCCACCTGGCGCTCAAACCCCCCATGGGTATGTGGCCTGTGCTCCTTTGGAGGTGAGTGATCTAACTGCTACTCCTCTAGGGGCTGCAAGACTTTTTCTTTTCTAAGCACAAGGTAACATTTGGTTTTACATGTAATAATTAATGCGTCTTAAGTAATACAATTGCTTCAGACTGAGATGAGGGCCGACGGTGGGTTATGTGAGTTTTGAGCGAGCAGGCCTGGGCTCCGAGGGAGGGGCACGCCCCAGCTCGGCCTCCCCACTCCTGGCTTCTGCGCACCCGCAGCGGGTCGGCCCGGAACGGAGTCTCCCCGGCAAGACGGCGACAGCAGGTGCACGTTCCTGCGCCAGCACGTGCTCGGAGGGGTGCTGAGTGGCCCGGAAGGCTGAGGGGGAGCCTCGGGTTTGGGGGCAGAGCACGCCCTCGTGGGGCAGAGCACGCCCTCGTGAGGCAGCGGCACTGAAACGGGGTGGGGGCGGGGGGCGGCTGGCCAAGTCTGCGGCGGGAGTAGGACCTCCTGGCGCCCAGGAGGGTTGTGAGTAGAATATGGATACGAGAGACGGGGGTTGAATCTGCTGAGGACCGCGCTTCGTATCTGCTGGGTCTCATCTGAAGGGCAAAGGGACGTCTTCTACGAGCTTTAAACAAAGCATTTTTTTCAGCATAAATTGTTTCCAGTATCAGAAAAGGGAAGTAAGTAAGATTCAGCAGGGCCTGAAACTGTCTGCATCCTTGGCGCCTCCCCTCACCTCCCGATGGTGCCGCTGGTCTTTGTCACCTGCCTGTCGCCTTGTGGGCTCGGGCTCTTTGCCTGCTCGACCAAAGCTGGGTTACACCCAGGGAGCTGCGCGGCTGACCTTTTAGTCGGAACTGCGTGCTTCGGTCCGACGTGTTTCAGGAGCAAGACTGCCCCGTGCATCCTCCGCCTTCTGCAGACGGGCAAGCGGTCAGTGTCCTCACTTAGAGGAATCAGGGACACTTTGGGCCCCCGCTGGGGCTCGTGTGGCTAAGGAGGCGAAGGCGCAACCCCGGTAAAGCCCCCAGATACAGGTTCGAGAGCTGGGTTGGGGCAAAAAAGATCACTTTCACCGCTGTGTGTGTTTCTAAATTTTTTCCTTTCATGGCCCTCTGGTTAAGCCTGCCGCCCTTCTCTCAGAACAGCCTGTTAACATGAATTCAAATGCCTAGGGTTACACAGGAGCCACATAAGTTGGCAGGCAGTTTATTGGAGTTTTACGTTGTGATGTATTCTTGCATGTTCTTTATTAACGCATTACATAGTGACATCTAGCAGTGGATCGGATTTACTGCTGTCATTTCAAAGTTGTGATTCCTAGAAATTCTGTTTTAAAATAGCTATAAAAACTATCATGTGACAGTATTTATGGTTGTTAGTGGTCCTGAAGTTACAGATAACTGCCAAAGTACTATGTTTTTTTTGTGACTTTAAAGTCAGTGTGGTAAATTTCAATTAATTAGGAAAGAAAAATCGGTTTTCCCAGGTCTCAGCCTTGTATCGTTTTAAGGGACATCACCTTTTTCTCAACCTCTCCTCCTCTACATTCTACCCTACTTCTATTTTCTTCCCCGTAGTAACTCGTTGTGGGGACCTGGGCGCCATTTTAAACGTGTCACTTACTGAATGATCTCTAAGGAAAATAGTCTCTGAACTATGTAGTGGTGGTTTTTCATCTCTCTTAGTTGATTAACTTTTTCTAAAACATTCTAAAACTTGAACATTTAGTATGTTTCTTTAAAGCCTCGTTTAATATATTATGACCTGTTGATTGGCGATTGTTCTGTTTTCATAACTAACACTCTGTGGCCAGTGATTCTCCAGCTTGAGCATAGCTCTCAGTCGTGTGAGTCTGGGTGAGACTCGGAAGATTGCATTTTAGTAGCTTCTCGGGGATGCCGATGTTCACCTCAGCAGGAACCACTTTGCGAATCACTCAGACTATTGAGAATTATAGCACCAAAGGAGCACCTGCCATTGTGAAAATCCAAGTAATACGGTAGTTCCTTGCTGCGCTAATGCCCATTGAAAAGACTTTTACTGGGATGAAGTGATATGTTCAGGCGAGATTGAATAACGTAGCACAATACTGCAGTTAATCAGTAAACATTCACTGACCATCTGCCAGCATCCCAGGCACAATTTTGGGCATGAACTCGTATGCTAGACAAGACAGGCAGCATCTCTGCATCCATGGTGCTTAGAATCTAGTGGAGGGAAAAGAAGAGTGTGTCTCTTTTTTTAAAAGGTGCTTCTTAATGAACATATTTGACAAGACTTAAGGGAAATCTGGATTTTTTTCCATATCACTTTCCCCCTTCAATGTAATTCTCCAGAAATAAAGATTCGGAATAATAATTTAGAATGAAAAGATTCGTTTGAGGAGGAAACCAAGGATTTGGTTTAAGAAGAGAAAGAAATCAAAAGGTGATGATTTCTTTTTGAGACCTTTGCTTTCTTGAAAAAACGTGAACATTCTTTTTTACCCCTTCTCTAGAGATTGGCATCTACTGGGTTGACAACCCATCTACTGGGTTGATGAGCTAGCATCTGCTGGGTTGACAACATTAAGCTTTCGGGCATGTGGTGGAAAAGTAAGGTTGGCAGAATCACACTTGGTATTAATTCCATTGTCCATGCCTTGTTAGGATGATCTCAGACATGCCACTTACCTGTTCGAGACAAGGAGACCAAATACTATGTCTAAACTTCTGCTGGCCTATGTTCTGGCAAGGGACACCTCCACAGAAAAGGGAACACTTTTGGTGACTGTCATCTTTGGGAATAAAAGGAAGGACAGCGCGGTGCATCATCACACGACCTCACAGGGAGGCGGGCGCTAAGGCCTGGAGACCACCATGGGTCCTGCGTCTGTCTTTCAGTAGTCACAGGGACAAGCACTTCAACCAAGGGTCCCTGTCTACCTGTTTTGAGAGGCTGCAAGAAAGGAGCGCTAGTTAATTCTGTTGCTAGTCTTCGGGGAAACCATTCGAAAGTGTAGAGTAGCAGAAAGGGAAGCAAAGCAGGCTGGATTCCTGTGTCTGCCTGGCTCTGAGACCCTCGTGGGGTTATCTGAGCCAGCCTGTGGTGTGCTTTTTTGTGTGGGCAGAACAGAAATTAGATAAGGTGGTGAGGGAGCGTGCCCTCTGTCGGGGAAAATACAAATTTGAAAACAGGGCTCTATAACCTAAGGTTTAAATAATCGGTGTTGTGAGAGTGAGGAGGATAGAGCTATTGTGATGGCAAGTTCATATTTTAGCTGAGTCTGGGAAGAGAAGTAGAATTTCCTTTGGGAAGTGTTAATGAAAAAGACATTCAGTGCACTTGGGTGTAAAGCTCAGTAAGGGTTCTTTATTCAGGTAAGGGACTATGGTGATAGGTGAAGACCCAGAAAAGAAAAATGCAAGGAAGACTTAGGTGGGGCACTCACAGCCATTGGGCAGGAGCGGGGAGCAGTGGATGGAAAATTGCTAAGAGGTGTCAGGGGTGAGGAACATCTGGCCAGACAAACCTCACAAGTTTCTTGTGGAAGACAGATCAGGTAGTTGAACCTCACTGGCGATGGTAGACATTAAGGGACCTGCTCAGATACCCACAGTGGTCAGATGAGGTTGGGGGCTCTGCACTGACTAGCTAAAATGACTTAGCAGGGTTCTGGCTGAAACTGGATTTTACAGGTTTCCTGGTGGAGTAGAGTGCCATCCCCGTGCATCCCAAGGACCCAGGGTCGCATCCTGGGGCCAGGGGGACAACCAAGACACACCTAAATAAAGTGAATTGCATGAAAATGCTTCTTCCTCCTCTCTTCCTTCCTGTCGGCCTACTCACCTTCATACCTGCCTGCACCTCTCCTTTAAAAACACAACAAGAAACTCCTGGATTTTTCAAGGAAGTGCACACGTGGGCTAGCAGGGTTAGAAGCCGTAGGTGGACTCAGCCGGTACCAAGGGTTATGATTTATGATTTATACCGCCTCCTGCCTCGTCTCATAGTCCGTTACCAGATCGTGTGAGTTTTGCCCCCCACCAAGTACATCTTGACTGGCAGTTTATTTCCATGGTCATTGCTACTGGCCCAGTCCAGTTGAAGCTGTTTGTTTTGAAGAGGCAGGCAGGAGAGGAGGACGAAGCAGTTTTATTTATATATTTGCTGGTGGGTCCCCCTAGCCCTGGGTCATGCATCCAGGTCCTTGGGTTTTATGTAATGTACTCCTCACACCTGGACTTAGCCCTGAGCCACCAGGGTGTGCCGCAGTTATTACTATTTTTTTATATGAGCTGTCGTGTTGGCTGTTGACCTTGTGTTTATTCTCGCCTCTTCTCCCTCCACCCTCACCCCTAAGCAGTTCATTCTTCACATAATAGTCACTGATTTGAAATACATATTTGTAAAATGAATCGGGAGACCCCTTTCCCAAAACCTCCCAGTGGGTCCTAGTGGCACTTAACAACATTCAGCATTTTTATCACGACTTCAAGACACTGAATAACTTCGCTTCTCTCATTCCATCCACAGACAGTGACGACAGGATGGTGCCAAAATACAAAACTCTAACATTTTAGGTTTCTTCACTAGCGGTATCTGCCAGGGCTTTGTATATTAACCACTGCAGGCTCAACAGCCTTTCCAAGGCTGGACAGCTGTTCATTTAAGTGGTGGAACAGTTGGTTGGGCTCCAGAGCCCTCAAATGCTTAAGCATTATATTCTGATGCACGATAATCATGATCAGACACCCTGTTTCCCCCCACCTCTCTCGCTCTCTCTTTCACTCACACACACGCACACACGCGTGCTGGCCTTTTCACCTCTCAATCTACGTGCTGTTATCTTTCTGAAGCAGGTTGCTTCCATTTTCAGCTTCTAACTCCTGGCCATCCTTTGGATCTCAGGTTGAGTGTCACTTTCTCAGAGAGAGGCTTTAGCAGATACTCTTCAATTTTAGTAGGACTGTTGATGTTATTTTTGTCAGATTCCTCTGTTTTGTTTTTTTTTTGTTAGCACCTACAACTTGTGATAGTGAACTCTCATGATAATGTAATTCAAAATAGTTCAAATTGCATAAAATAATGACATTCTCATGAGATTAGCAAAAGGACCCAGGTCAGTCTTTGTGAAGGGAAGTGAGCCTGTGGACCTGGTTCCTGGACTGGGACCACCGGTTCGGATGCAGCCGAAATCCAGCTGTGGTGTGGTGCCACCTGCTGGTGGGTGCTGTCCGGTGCCGCTGTCTGAGGCGCGTGTGGACTGGACGTTGGGAGTCGCCAGGTACCAGTGATTGTCTGAATTCAGGGATCCGTGGTATTTCATTCCTGTTATCTTTATGTTCATTATCTTTCTGTTTACTTACTGAAGCCTCGTGATGCTCCTGTAATCAGAGGCCACATCTGTTGTGTTTGCAAGTGCTGCTCAGAGCCAGGCTCTGAACAGATTTTTAGTAACATACTGGTTGAGTAAGAGTGAGTGGATGAGTTAGCACGAACCAGAAGAGAACGCCAGGGATTTTGTACTTACAGACTGGCAGAGTGTTAGTTTAACTACAGGTTAGGCTTCGTAGGGGCATAAGGTGAATCGTAGGGCCAGATTGTGGTGACTCTTGAATTATTAGAACTCTGACATATGATCTGGAGAAGAAGTGGAAAGAAGGACATTTATTTAGCAACTACAGCATGCTAAAATAATAGATAAGGTATAGCTTTCAAGATACTAAATTGGGGGCAAGTTAGGGAATATGCTAAACTTGACCCATCTAACTAAAAACAATGAAGGAAAAAACTATGGAAATACTGTCATAAATAAAAATAGTAAAAACAAGTCCAAAGCATCAGAAATTATTAAATTTATGTTAAAATTGTTTATTGTGATCTTAACATGAGTCTGTGCTATTTTGAACAGATAAACAAAACAAAATTCCATACAAAGAATGAAAAATATATTTATCATAAATATAATAACCAAAGGAAGCACAGATATAATGAAAAAGAATTTAGGGAACAAGTTTTTTTTTTTTTTTTTTTTTAAGAGGAGGATGATTTTAATTTTTTAAAGGAAAGGTGCAGCAGGAATGAAGGTGAAGACAGGCAGGATGAGACCTGGTTCCAAGATGAGAGCCTGGGTCTTTGGACTGCATGTGGGCTGTGCTCTTGGCTGGCCAAACTGCTGCTGCACCAGGGCTTACCTAGAAATCTTTATTTGAACAAAGAGAGACCCTTTAAACTGCTTAAAGGAGCAATTCAGAAGACGTAATCATCATAAACTTACATGCCTCTACTAACAATATAGCCTTAAAATACCATTTAAAGTAAAAACTCAGAATTACAAGGAGATGAAGAAATGGCATCAATCACTGGAACTTGAACACACCTCTGCCAAAATTGAAAAACCAAGCTGACACAAAATTAAAAATGACGTTAAAGAATGATGCCACAATAATTGACCAATCCTGTGGTAACCTATTGCCAAGGAATTTGAAAACCTGTAAAATCGATAATTTAAATATATATACATATAAAAATTGCAGCTGACTCAAGAAGTAGGAAACCTAAACAAATCAACCATTCAAGTTTTTTAATCTTATATATACATACCCTCAAATCCAAAATATCAGAGCTATTACTAAAATTTCAAATAATGCCTAATCCTTTTCATATATAAATGAATAAAAAAATTAAAAGGAACCCTTTCCTGTTTTCTTCTATGACACTAGCGTAATCTTAAAACTGATCCAGTATAAAAATAGCTTCTTGCTGAATTTCTGTATAATCTTAGCTGTAAATAAAGAATAACAAATCAAATCTGGAAAATACTATCAGGTGCACTGTGGTGTCATAGTGGTCAAGCTAATCGCCTCCAAAGGAGCCAGGCCCCATCCCCCTGGGTTCGAGTCCTGGGTCGGGGTGGCGGGAGGGCAGGGGAACAACCAGTGTGACACCTAAATGAAGACTTGTAGTGCTTCGTCCCCTTCTCTCTTCCTGCCTACCTATTTGCCTTCATTCCTGCCTGCACCTGTACTTTGCTTGTTTTATTCATTTATTTTTGTAGTAACCTTGATTTTACACACTAAAATAAACCCACGTTTAAGTTCCCTATATATGCGGTTCCCCATTCCTCAGACATATGTCAGCACACCCTGTGCTCCACCACATCACCAAGTGTCCTTCACCATGGTCCAGTGGGCTCCACCACCACTTGTCCTCCTCCCACCCCGTCCCATTCCCTGTTGGTCACCTCAGTCTATCACAAGTGTCCAAGAGTTGGTTATGTTTCATCTGCTCCTTTGTCTTGTATGTTCACATTCCACCTATGAGTGAGGCCATCTGGTATCCATCTTTCTTCTTTTGACTTGTTTCACTGAGCATCACCCCCTCTAGATCTATCCCTGATTCAAATGACAGGATGCATCTTTCCTTTTAAAAAAAACTCAGAAGGAAAGAAAAGTGTTGTTTGCAGATAGTTTAATTCCTAAAATCCAAGGACTATACAGATCTTGAAACTTCTTAGAGGGTTTGTCAGAGTTGCTGTACACAAGAGCAGTAATTAAAAAAGAAATAAAGATGCCATTCATAAGTATAAAGAGGCCCCTTCATTATCTAGGAATGAGTCTAATAACAGTCCATGGTACCCTTATGAAAGCAAGAGGCTAACTTTGTGGAGGGACATGAAGAAATAAACACTTAAGAGGAAATAGAAAACTTCAGTAGACCCAAACTACTTGATTTCTTTAACCTTTAACTCATAAACAAATGGAAAACTCAACATGATAAAGCTGTTCTTTCCCAGGCTATGAATTTCAGTCAAAATCCCACGAGGACTTGCTTTTTTGTTTTAGAGGAAAGGTGCAGGAATAAAGGCGAGTAGGCGGACAGGCAGGGGGAGAGAGGAGGAAGCAGCCTTTTATTTTTATTCAGTTGTTCACACAGATGGTTTCCACACAGGCTCCTGGACGCCAACCCTGGCGTATGTGGGCTGAGCTCCTTCGGAGGTGACTGACCCAACTGCTGATCCACCGGGGTGCGCCCACAAGAGGACTTGTTTACGGTGTAATTTGATAAACTCTTAAAGATCCAAAATTAGTCTGGGTAATTCTGCAAAGGAACAGAGTGCTGGGGTACATGTCCCACTGTCCACAGGAGTGATTTTAAAGCTATTGAAAAATTAAAAAGTGTGACCGACTGAGGCAAAAAGTTTAGTCGGACAGAATAGACCCAGGACAGATATGAATTTATAAATCAGAATGAAATGATTTTATTCAATAAACTATATTAGAATGGTTGGCTTTTTAGAGAGAAAAGTAAAATTAGTTTCCTATTTTATGTCCTTTATTTTTAAAATTGAGTCATCCCTCTTTATCCTTATTTATGCAATTCCATATCCCTCCCTCACAAGCATCAAATGTAGTTTAGCTTTTTTGTAAAAAATTGTATTGCATATGCTTACCCTCTCGTATATATTTAACATTTATCTAAGTGGTATCCTGTATATAACTGTTTCTTACTTTTCTAAGTAAGCACTGGTCACCCATTCCATGTGTGTTACTTTTTGTATATCTAACCTGTGGCTTCTAACTGCTGCCCAGTACTGCCCCATAGACATCTGTCACGTTTCCGCCCTCACTCTGTGTCAGCTGGAGCCGGGTAACATTCCACCTCAATTTATTGGCCTGAAAGTAGAACCAGTTATTATTTGTCCTGAGCCTCCAGGTTCTGTGGAGACATTTTTGCTCACACTGGTGTGGTCATGTGTGGGTCCCCTGAGCCGACTGGTCTCAGAGAGCCTCACCAGGGTGTCCCACTCCTTTCTAGCATCTTGTTTCTTTTCTACTTCTTAGCTGGCTGAGAACTCCCCTGAGCTCCAGAGCATTAGACCAGTGGGCCTCTCTGCTGTGTTCCCGATCTTGAAGGGCGTGTAGTTGAAGTTTCACCTTGAAGTTTAATGCTTGTTGTTGGTTTTGGTTGAAAACATGTATGAAGTTAAGGAAACCCTGTCTCTTCCTCTTGTTAGCTGTCCGTGAGCAAGGTGCAGTGGCAGTTGCTTCTTGGCATTGTTTTGTGGTTGTGCCCTTTCTCCTCCAACCTCTGCCTGTGGTTGGTTAACCGATGCATTGTCTCAGGCGCTGAGCTGTTCTTACACGTGAGGACTCACGTTCATCATGTTTTAATTTGCTTTATGTGGAGGACTTTTTATAAGTTAACAGGGAGCATCCTTACCTGGTTTTGAAGTCAGTTACACTAGGCTCATAAGTTAATCCAGGATGCTTGCACTGATTTTTCTTCAATTTTTTTCTGCAACAATTTCTATAAGAATTAAATGAAAAGTTTTGTAATATTTACCCAACAAGACATGCTAGCCTGGGATTTTCTTTTTTGGGGGGGTGTAGAGTATGTTTTAATTTCTTTACTACTTACTCTTCTATTCAGTGTTTTTCTTTACACTATTAATAGTTTTATTATACAGTTTTCTTTATGTAATTCACTCAGATTTCAACTGCATTGACATAATTGTTCATAAAAGTGCTTTATGATTTTTCATCTCAACTATAACTTTATTTCTCCCCTTTCGTTCTGTATTATTTTTGCACCTTCTTTTCTTGCTTACTCTGGCCAAGGGCTATCTGCTATATTAATCTTGACAAAATCGTCTTTTGGTTTTGCGAATCCTCTCTATTTTTTAAAATTGCTGTTCTGCTTCATTTTTCTTGTGCTTTTTTAGTTCCTCTTCTTGCTTCTTTGGGTTTGCTCTGTTGATTTTTCCATCTTTATGAATTGATTTCTTAGCTTGTTTATTTTTAAAGCTTTCTATTTCCTGTCCTCCCAAGTTCTGTTAGCTCTTTCACAGTTTCATGTGTCATATTTTAATCGTAATTCATTTTTAAATATTTCACAATTCCTTTATTCTAAGGACTGTATGGGAAAAGATTAATTTGATTACATACAAATTAAAAATTTTGTAGGACAAAGGCTATCATAGACCATCCAACTGAAAGGTCAGGCAGAAGTCTGGCAGGAGAGAATTTGCAGCAGTTATCTGAATTGCTATATAGAATATGTTAGCATTCTACAGCTCAATAAGATAAAAAAGTGTGTGTAAAGTGGCAAAAGACGGTTTATAAGAGAAATGTTAATAACCAGAAAGAGTATGAAAAAATGTTTATCTTCAACACTTATATAGGCAAATAATCCAACAATGAAAAAATTCTTGTCAATCAATAGATGGCAAAACATTTTACAGTCTGGTTATATCTTGTATTGATATGAATGTGAGAAAAATGGGAGCTCTGACACATCCCTGGTGGAATTTTAGACTTGCACGGCTACTTTGGCGAGAGTACCAGATAAAATTAGAGTGTACTTATTCTGTGACCTAAAATTCTATTTGTAGGCACACACTGTAGATTGACTTTTGCAAACATGCTTGTGAAGACATGGATATAATTTTTTGAGCATTAAAAAAAGAACGCAACTTTATTTGCCTACTAGTAGATAATCTATTAAATAAAAATGGGGTAGGGTGCATATACTGGAATACTTTGTAGCATTTAAAAAGTAGATTGATATCACACCAACATGGATAGAAAATCGGTCTTGAATGATAAAAGTAAATTTATAATATATAGCAGAATGTCACCATGTATCCAAAGCATGCAAAATAATGCCATATATTAAGTTGGAATATACACATATGCATGGATATTTTATATCCACAAACAAAAAAGTATAAAAAATGGACTACGACAAAACTCACAATAGTGGTTTTTCTGGAGATGGAATGGTGAATGAAGATGGGGATAATATTCAAAGATGTGATCTTTATTTACCTCTGATGTGTTATTTCTTAGAGGGAAAACATCTTCAGGCATAAATGACAAATGGTAACTGTTATTGGGTCTGGGTGGTAGGAATGTGACTTACATTATTTTTGATAATTTCATCTGTTTTAAATCCCCTTCAAAAATTGTATAGGAGATGAGTTTAAACTAGCAACATAGATGATCAGATTTCTAGTCTGGGATGATGGTGGTGGTGTAGGTGGAGAAAACAAAGGAGATTTGTAGAGAAAGGAACTTTAGGTACCATTGGATTATCTAAATAAAGATGTTTGCGATAGAATTGGAAATTAGACCTTGGTCTTAAAAAAAAATGTCCTGATGGGCGTTGCTGATTTCTTTCTTTCTTTCTTCTTTTTTTTGAGTCAGTAAAGAAATAATATGGAAAGCTCTGACATTAGTTGGATAATAAATAGCATTCTTGAGAGAGTGGAGAATGAAGAGAGCTGGCTTAGGACCACAGTTTGGGAGAGCAGTCGCACTTAAGGGTTGCGTAGAAATAGGTGAAATCAATGGAAAAGAAACAAATAGGGGAAAAAAGCCAGAGATGATTATCATGAAAATCAAATGAAAGGAAGGATTTCAATAAGGAATTTCAATAATGTCATTTGTTGAGAGTGAGACTCAGATGAATAAGAGGTCACTGGGGTAGGCAATTAAAAGGCCTTTTAAGATTGTCAATGAGTAGGGTACAGAAAGTATATTTTATAAGAGGGGAAGAGATTAATCTGAATATTTTTGGAATAAATAAAAAAATGGAATTTGAATTATAATTGTATATTTTAATTAGGAACTCCACTGTAACTCTTTTTTATAAATATACTAAAATAGAATCATGTATTATTACCCCATGTAAATAAGCATAGAAAAAACAGGAATAGAAAAAAATTTTCCATGGTATTCAAGACACTATTCTCTAATGATGATAAAGAACTCAAGTTCTTGATACCAGTTTTCCTGAATGTTATTTAGACCATGCAGATCATGGGCTTTTTTTTTGTTTGTTTTAAAGGAAAGGTAAAGGCAAGAATGAAGGGGAGCAGTGGCAGGTGGGCAGGAGGAGAGAGGAGGAAGTATTTATTTTGTTTGTTCATCTTGGCTCTTCCTGTCAGCCCTTGGATGCGAACCCAGGAATTTGGGATTATGTGGGCTCTGCCCAACCTGCGCTCTACCAGGGTGCGCCACGTTAGCTGTTCTAACTCACTTTGGGGGGGGGGGTGTTTATGCACATGTGGGTACTTAATAAATGCTAATTGAATATAGTTATTTATCTAACATCCATTAAGAGGAGACTAGCTACAATAATCAGTACAGTCTTCTAGTGTCTGCTAAGAACTTGAATTGGTGTTTTCTATAATAAAAAGTAGAAAGTGAGTAATGAACAGGGAAAGGAGATAACAAAATGTAGAAAACATGAATCTAGCCAAATCATTAGCCCGAAAAATGGTACATATTGAATCCTTACTCATCATAGGGTTTTCATGGGCCATAATTGCAAGGTAATTCATGATTAAATAACTTTTGAGACTCATGGGCCTCTTTGAGGATCTAAGAATAGCTCTGACTCTTTTCAGAAAAATGTGCGTTGAGCTAACAAAATTTTGCCTTTTTGAACCCCCTAATAAAAATCCATGTCTGTATGTGCCCAGCGACTCGGGCAGCTGAGACAGCTGGGGTGCCCACCATGCGAAGCCCAAGGACCAGGGTTCACACCTGGGGCTGGGAGGGAAACCAGAATAAACAAATAAATGCCTCTTTCCTTTTTCTCCTTTCCCTTCATTCCTCTCCTCAAGACAAACACAAACAACAAACAAACCCACACCTCATGAAGGTTGTTATTCTACCTGCCCACCTCTCCAGAGGGGGTCTTAACTTTTGTGGGTATGGGTGCAAAATGCAGCCTCCACCTGCTGTTCCGTAATGTCATGTCTGCCTAGTTTTGTGCACCATACTGTCTCTAAGAATTCCTCCCTTGGTGGGGCTTCTCTTTGAGTCGAAAAGGCTTTTTAAAATTTTTTCTTAACATCATTTGGACCTGATAGAGTAATAGGTGTCTGCAACAGAAACTTGCTCGAAGTGTGTGCTGGAAATTGTTGAATAAATTAATGAATGTGTGACTATATAAGACTTGACTATTAAATCAGTGTAAGAAACTGCATAGAATTAAATAGCATGACATGAAATCACCTTTTCTCTCTGTACAGACTGTACTGTGTAGTCTTTCAGTGTGAGCCACACTATTTCATGTTCCCAAATCACTTGATTCCAGCTTACTGTCTCTGATACACAATTTTTTTTATAGATTAGTTTTCTTCATCTTTTTTTTTTTTTTTTTTTTTCTTAAGCATGCCCAACACCACACACTTGGCTTTGAATTTCACTGTTAGCGGAGTTGTAGCAGATATGCTTAGACTGTCTGACCGCCTCTTGCTGTTCTCCTACTGTTTATGGCTCAGACATCTTTTTCCCACGCTTTAATTTCTCGGTAAGACACTTAACCATCGCTTTAACTTTTCACCTTAAAAAGCAAAACATCAACTATTTCAGCAGTTTATAATATGTAAATAAGAAAATGGATTTAACTGTCATCTGTTTTGTCTCTTCTAAGTTTTATAGAAGATTGCTTTGTAGATTTTTTGACCTTGAAGTCTTAAGGTACTATGTGACTTCCGTTTAATTGTTTAATTTCTTGGGGGCCTCAGTTTTCTGATGTGTAAAATGAGGGTAGTGGACTAAAATGGTGATTCTCAAATAACTGTCCTATTGGTGGTAAAAAGAGTTGTCATTACTAAATTAAAACGTTGACATCCTTCTCCCCAAAACAGTAATGGATAGCGTGTCCCTTCCTTTCCTCCCTTTGGCTCCTACCTGTAATTAAAAAAAAAAAAAGGAAAGCCTGAGTCCTTTGTATCTGCTAGAGTACACAATTATATATTTGATTTTTAAAGGTTATGTAATATGTCTGATTTCATGTTAGGAAAAAGAGATCATAATATTTAGGTGATTTATTTTTTGAAAACCTGTAGCTGATGAGGGCTCTACGCTCCTTCCCAATCATAACATTTTATGATTCTGTGTACTAGATAAAGGGAAAACACAACTGAAATCACCAGGGTAAACTAAAAAGTAAAAGCCTAGATGGTATCAGGAACAATTGTTTATATTTACATATCAGGAATTTTTTTCTGTCTTGGTTACGACAGGACATAAAATCATTCCAATAGCCAAGGATATTTAATTATTTTTGGTTATATTAAACTTTAATGATATTGATTATATTCTGAAGACTTACTTTCACATGGAAAGGCTTGAGGATGACGGGGTTGGTGTCTAGACTATAAAGAATTAAGAAAGGAAAAGTACTGCTCAGGACTCCAGTTGACAGAGAGGCCTTGACTAAATGTGGCCTTTTTCTTTCATTAGCCAGCCTGGGAAATGTGACACATCAGGAATTTAAGCTGCTCCTTCTGAGTTAATTATTAGATTTTGCTGATTCATTATCCCAAATTTAACAGCTTAAAACACCAAATGTTATATTGTACATTGTGGAGATAGGGTTGGGGAAGTCTTACCTGCCTGGCTCCTGTTTGGGTCTTCCTTGAAACTGCTGTCATCTGAAGGCTTGATTAGGGCTGGAGATGGCTCATCACATGGTTGTGGGCAGGCTACAGATGTTTCTCACCTAGTGGGCCACTCTTCGGAGTTACTGGAGTGTACCCCTCACATGGCAGTTGGCTTCCTGCCGTAGAGTGACCCGGAGGAAGAGATGAGTTTCTGGGGTTGTGCACTGTTAGGCCCACCAGCATTCAGGTAGTGGGGAATTTGGCTCCACCTCTTCAAGAGAAGAGAGATGAAAGAATTGTCAGACAGAAAATCTGTACAGATACAGATACATAGGCCTTTTTACTTAGTGCTTGTGGGTGCTTGGGAATAGGGGCTCCAGAGTTCCAGTGCTTGGGGGTCACATTGGGCCTGGGTTCCTAGTGGTCAAGGAACCTTAAATTTCCTATCTATAAAAGGAACATGTTAGCAATGTCTATTTCCTAGGAATATAACTGAAAAAAAAAAAAAAAAAAGTAACTGAAAAAAAAAAATGAAGGAAAAAACGTTTAGCATGGTGACTTTTCTTTTAGTAAGTTATCTATTTACTTTTTGTTTTCTCTTGCTAGGATACAGCAAATAACGTGGATATAGGGAATGTTTTTCTGTAACATCAGATTATGAATTTGCTCTAAGGTATACATCTTGCTAACCTACCTCTTGTTACTCATTAAAAAAATCTGGCTTATTAGTACCTGCTTAATGTTGAAGGCTTAGGAAATGCAAATGGATATATATGTGTATATGTATATGTATATATATATACACACATTATACATATTCATATATACTACATATTTGAGTCATAGTGTATGGAAGAAACATTTAAATCTTTCCAGGTTTTTATACACACACTTTTTTTAAGGAAAGGTGCAAGCAGGAAGGAATAAAGGTGAGTAGGAATCAGGCTAAAGAGAGATGTTCATCTTGGTTGTCTCCCCGCCAGTACTGTGAATCCACGTCCTTGTGATGTATCTGGACTGCAGGAGGCCGTGAGTCCAACCGCTGCTCCACCAGGGGATGCCATGTTTATTCATTTTTTTCAGATTCATATTTTAAATCTATTTTACCATATTATAAATTCATCAAACATTTTTAATAGAAGAATCCGCTATCTTGATTCCTCAGGCTGGGCCCTGGAAATGTGAAATTACTGGGTGAAGCCTAGTTACCTTAGCAAGAAAGAATGGCATTAACACCCAGTGAATTGGGCTTTCATAAATATAGATGAATTATTTTCTAGTTTTTCTGCATTTTTCTATTATTGTGCACACGTATGTTCCTATATTATAACTTAAGTATGCAGGAATAGATACAACTTCTTTCTCTTGGAACTTAAACTTTAAGACTGATGGGCACATTAAGATACAAGGAAAAATATACATTATTCGCTTAAAATATATCAACATGCAAATAGGTAGTACAGTAAAAGTTACGCGTGGGACTTCAAATTGACCTCCAAATTGAGAGCAGTCAACTGTCACCTCCAGAAAGAGTGAATTTTGTTTTACATTACTTTCTTAATACATGAAAAATTAGATCGGAGTGGGAATTCAGATTTGTTAGACTTCTCAACAGTCTGCTGAAAGCCAAGTCTTGATAGGAGAGGAAGTTTAGATTTATTAATATCAATGACTTGCCTAAAGCCAGCCATTACCCTGTGTTCCTATTAAGATGCTGCCTACCCATGGGTGATTTCCTATTTTAAGTTGACTCATAAAAGCTACCAGTCATATAATTCCTTTTGTCCAGTATATGACAAGTTTATAGTAAAGCAGTAAAGAGATCCTTGTGTGGCTTAAAGTTGAGGGCCTTGAAATGGCATATAGGTTCTTTTTCAGGAGGGTGGGGATCATGGTGGTAGGACTAGGGAGAAGGATGAAGAGAACGAATATTTACAAGAAAAGAAAGACTAGTCATGGACTGCAAACCTATTCCGAAGTTGCTGGAACACATTGGGCAGACTTTTAGTAAGTATATTGCATTATATATATAGATTATGGAAGAGTGCTTTTCTCTGGATTATCAGCACAGTTCATTCAATTCAGAACATGAAAATCATACCTTGTTATTTTAAATGTGCCAAATCTTGTTCAGCAAGTAGCATTTACTCTATGGGAAGTATTGTTTTCCATAAATTTTGTGTAGCAACGATTTCAGGGCCACATTTTGTTTCAAACGTTTTTTATGAAATTTTGAGACCAAGGACACATTTTCTTTTGAGGAAGCCTCTTTCGCGACACTTTGATTTCCGATGTTGTAAGTTTACAGTCAGTAACTGGCTGTTTACCTGCCTCCTCTGTTGTGTTTTAGTATATACTTTGTTTTCAAAGGGCCATTCCTATCAAAAGCTGAGTTTTGAGCAGACGGTAACAGGACTAGCAGAAACGAGTACCTGCATTTCCGACTAGCAAACTGGGGCCGATTGGAGTCCCCGGGGTGGCTCCTGACACCTCCCAGGGGAAGGACCGCCGCGCCCGGAGGTGGAAGCGCCTCGCTCTCCACGCGAAGGTTTAGACTATTTGGTAGTTGGGGCTTTTGTGCTGGTGTCTGATTTAAAGAGCAGCCCGTGCAGCGAGCGGTGACATGTTGCACAAGCGTGGAAGCGGACGGGACAAGTTGCGGAGCCGCGCCGATTCGCAGCCGCGGGGCTGGGTTCGTGCTCCGCGAGGCGCGCCCGACTGGGGCGGCCCGGCCCGCCGCCCGCCCCCCGGCGGGTCCCAGGTGCTCTCGGCCGCGGCGGCCGCGGCGGGCAGGGACTTCCTGTCTGGGCGCGGGCGGAAGGATCGCGCCGCCGCCCTCGCTGCCGTTAGGTGCGGCGCTGGCGGCGGGAGGCGGGCCGGCCGCCGCTTCCTGTCGGAGGACGCGCAAGGATCCGGCGGCGGGTGTGCAGTGCGTGAGTGTGTGTCGCCCGCTCGCGCGGCGTGTGTCCCCGGCGCGGTCCCGCCTCCTGCCGCCGCCGCCGCCGCTCGCGGTGTAAGTCAATGTGAAGCAGCAGCGCCAGCCCCGGGGTAAACATGGCGACGTCTCTGCATGAGGGGCCCACGAACCAGCTGGATCTGCTCATCCGGGCCGGTAAGGCGGAACTTCGCGCCGTGCACCGCCCGGGCCGGGCTGCACGGCGGGCGGGCGGGCCGCAGCCCCTCGGCCGGCGGCGGGCGGTGAATGAAGTAATGGAGGCGCGAGTCAGGAAGTGACCACCTTGGGGGCCGCGCCGCCCGCCCGCCGCGCAAGTTGGGCCCGGCGGCGCGAGTTGCCGTCCCGGCGCGGGGACCAGGAAGTGGGCGCCGTGTGCGGGCGGCGCTGCCACGCTGTCCGGGAGGCCGCGGCCCGGCCCCCGCCCGCGCGGCCGTGACTTCCGCGTGGACGAGGCGGCCCCGCCGACCTGCCCGCCGGCCCGGCCCCGGCCCCGGCCCCGGAGTAACGGTCCGGACAGGCCGCCGGCGGGCGGGCGGGCGGAGGCGCCGGGGCCGCCTCCCTGCGCACGTAACGGAGTGCGGGAGCCGGTGCCCCGTTCCTCGTGCACTGTCGCGGGGGCAGGACGGGAAGGGCACGGAGACGCCTGTCCGCCGGCCGGGGCGGGCGTCAGGCAGCTCGGTTTTGTCAACAGTGTGGCGGTGAGGGGCGGGCGGCGGGAGTCCGGCCCGGGAAGTCGCGCTCGAGTCGCCCTTCCCCTCCCCCCCACGCCGCCCACCATAGCGGAAGCGCCGCGGAGAGGACAGAACCGGCGCGATTGACAGGCCCGGGGTTCCAATCTGCGCTGCGAGATGTTCCAAACGCGAACGCTGGCTTCTGGGGGCGGGACTGCGGACTGCGGCGGGCCAATGGGGGCGGCGGGAGCGGGGCTGACAATGTACGCACGGAATTGGAGGGAAGAGGAGTGTAAACACGGAAGTGCGGTGGGGGATGTGCGCGCCCCGGGAAGGGCAGCGGCGGAGTTGCGGCGACAGAGCCGCTGCATTGCGCGGCGCGGCCTGGGCTGGCTGGCGAGCGGTGCTTTACACTGTTAGTTTAGCAGTGAGCGCTCGGGCTCCTAGCCCGGTGGTGTCTCCCGCCGCCATCGGTGGGACTTGGAAGAGGGGAAACATTCATGGAAAAGTATAGCTGTAAAACTCCTCTTTTCCATCCATTGTTTCTGGTGGGGAGCTTGACATTAGTAGTTTTATTGGTAAGGCTCTGATTCTTAGGTTCGATTGAGAAAAATCATGAACTAAGTGTGTACCTAAACTTAACAGAGCTTCAAGTTCAAATAAAGTCTGTAGTAACACAACTGTTTGTTTTGTATAGCACAGAATGAGCAACCAGCCCTTTATTCTCTAAAACGTAGCACTAGACGTTTCAGAGGTCCTAAAGAAAAATCAGTTTACTGAGTAGTAAAACATTTGACAGTTAATTTCTGATAAGAGCATTTTACTAGAGAATAAGAGACGCAGTACAGGAACTCGGTTTGTGTGTGTTCATTTCAGTAATAATAACGAACTGAAGACTGGACTTTTGGACTTTGGTAGGTGATATGTTCTCTGTTGAACACAGACATTTCAAAGAAATTTTCCTGCAGTAGTGAGTTTATTGAGAGAATCTGAGAATAACCCCAGCAGTCTGAACTGTGAGAAATATTGTGATGATAAAGGGGTTAATTTTGCCAGTGGAAGGTGTGTGCATAAATTTTGGGGAATTATCAGCACAACTGAATTTGATCCCCACGTCTGTGACTTGCAGTGGATAGTACAGACAGTATATAGTTTGAAAATGCAAATTGTGTCTCCTTTTAATGAGTTCTTTTAAAAGAGAAGTGCCCAGTTTCCTGTCCTGCGTTTCTTTACAGTCCTTAAAATGGAAATTTCTTTTGTTTTTAAATGTTCTTTAAAGAATGTTTAACATATAATTATATTCAAATTATTTCCTCAATCATTTCCATGTAATCTGAAGCTTCTTTACAAGCCCAAAGAAATTTGAGATATGTTTGCTGATTTACCCAAGATTTATTCAGCCTTAAAATGGGAGGTTGAGGGGCTGTTGCCCGAAAAGGTGACGTTTGCAGCAAAGAAGTGTGGATCTAAATTTTTATTGTTGCTAATTTCCAATGACCGTGAAAGAATGTTTGTAAAACTTGGTATTTGTAAATGGACAGAATGATACCTCTATTTCCATGAAGAGAAGTCAGCAAGTGTTAGACATAATCCTCTTTCACAAAGGTTTTGCAGCCTAATTGAGGAGACTGATGAAAATCTATAGAATATGTAAATGAACTAGTGTTTACTCTAATAGGTTGTTGATTAGTGTAGAATGATTAGTATAAAGGAAAAATTCTAGAAGAGAGAAACTTTCAGTCGATTAGCATAGCTTGTTTCTAAGCAAGTATAAAGCACTCTGTATTGCCATATTGTTGTTGTATGTTAAGGTACTAAAGGAGCTGCTTTTTATTTTCTTCTTTTAGAGGCTCTGTCAGCTTTTGCTGTTAACATCAGCCTTAGCTGTCAACATTTTTGCTGTCAAAGGAATTTGACTAAAGAATGAATTAAAGAAGCATATTTAGTAAAAATCACTTCCATGTAAAATATTTTTGTGGTAAAGACTTGACATACTTTATATAAAATTCACTGACAACATGAAGTCTGAGAAAACCTTCATCCTGATGTCAGGAGATGAGGATCTTTATCTGTCATTAAACTAGCTCTGTGCTCGTGACTTCACCTCTCTAGGACTACATTTTTCTGTATGAGGACAGCATTGACTAGATGATCTCCAATAACGTTTAAGTTTCTAAAATTTTAAGTGGCTCAGAATATTTACTAGAAAGTAAAGGCTTCTTTTCTTGGATTTTTCCCTTTACACTGAGCGATTCTGTAAGATGTAATTGGGGAGGTAAATTTCTTTTAACTACTTTGTGCCAAATTAAAGGCATGTCTGTATGTTGAATAAGACTATCATATAGTTTAATAACAGGGTTTTCTCTAGTAGAGAGCTTATGATAGGAAAAACAAGTATCTGACATTGTTGCTTTCTTAATATTTATGTGCAGTATTGTGTGCATATGGTGTAGATTATCTGGGAGATTTTCAGTTTAAAAATATTTTGCTTCTCAAGTATACTTTTACTGACTGGGGAGAAATTTGTTGAGAACTGAGGAATATGGTCATCAGAAGACTTGTTCTACTTGAATGCAGCTATTAAATGGAGAGGAGGGTTTTTTCCCCCTGGAAATTTAGCCTAAGTATTTTCATTGACCAAGCAAATGTGTCTAGTTTGTGAAAGTTGGTGGTGAAATTTGAAAGTACTTCACCCTGGCTCTAGGACTGTATAGGGTCGGCATGCTAGTGTCTCAGCCACCTGAACCTCAGAGGCCTGTGCTGAATTTAAACTTTATGTCTATACTGTAAATGGACGATCTAGTATGTCTTGAAAAGATCACCAATATGAAAAAAATTACAAGTCATGAAGAGATGAGGTTGTGTTGAAATAAAACTGGAAGAGTGGCATTAATGAAACCACTTTATTTGAATTGTGTTTAAGAAGTTACTCCAGAATTCATTGCAGCATTAGTACAAAAATTCATGCAAGGGCTGAGTCAGTAACATCAGCATATAGTCAATTAGGATAACAATTTAGAAACAAATTGATTGCTCGAGAAGGGTGGGAAGAAGTGTGTTTTGGTAAGTTTTCAAACTCTGTCACCTATAATTTATATGTTCTAAGAGATGTAAAGACATGAAAAGCTTTTAAAATATTCTTTGTGTAAGTAGCAAAATCCTGTTTTATGTAAGAAAATGGAATCAATTTTTCATCTACACACTGAATGTTTAGAAGCCAAATTTTACAGAAACATGAGGATGAAATTTGGGTATTAATTACACTGAATAATAAATTACATCTGCAGTTTTAGCTGAAATCTTTTTTTGGTGGGATTTTGGGACTACAGAGATTTTCAGGGAATTTGTGAAGTCAAAATCATTTCCATAAAAAATACTGACATTATTTGCCTTTTCATTTACACAGTGTTTAGAGGCGTTTTCTGAGGCTATATGACTTGATAATACAGATTAAATGAAGAAGCAAATAAGACATTCTGACTCTTATCTACTGAGTAGTAAAAAGATTTGCAAAAGTGTGAAACAAAGCTACTTACGTAGTTTTTCCTTTGTTTTAGAAAATTTATTTTTTATAAACAATTATGTATAAGTATTGGGTTTATTATTTTAAATTAACAAATACATATTTAAATGTTTTAATTTAACAGGATAACCGTATACATATGACTTGATCTAACTAAATAATTTGAGTGTAAAAGGGTCCTTTGACCCAAAAAGTTTGAGAATAGCCGAAACACAATTTTTGTCATGGCCACTAACCACATGTGACTACTAAGTATTTGAAATGTGGCCAAGAAAAGAAATTTTACATTTTCCTTAATTTTAATTAGCTTAAAAATTGAAGTGCCGTGGAAAACTTCTTTATATTGATTACATTTTGAAATGTCAATATTTTGGATCTACTAGGTTAACTGAAAGATTAATTTCACCTGCTTTTTTAAAATGTGCTTACTGGAAATTAAAACATTATTTGTGGTCTACGTATCTTTATCAGACATTCTACTTTAGAAAATAATTGTAGTTGTGTTTCCTTTTTGTACCTTATAAGAGAACTATATTGATTAAGAAGTCAAGAGATGGGGGTGTCCCAGTCCTTTCCCATTGCCCCTTTCCATCATACTCAGTCATATTCTCTTACCTATTCCTGTCAGAGCCTTGGGGCACTAGAGGCCAAGCTACATACAGTAAGTAATTCAAGTGTCAGTAGCTGAGTGTTGATGACCTTGTAATATAGTTTGTGGCCTTGCTTGGAGAAGAATATACCACTCTTGCCTAATGAAGTGTTTTCTAACTTTTTCCATTGCTCTCAGATTAAATCGCTGTTAATTTTTATTTTCAACTCTAAGAATACTGTTAAGATCTAGATCTGTTGCCAGCATTCTGTTCTGAAAAGCTGAGAGGTATGTCTCTTGTCAGACTTAATTACCAAGTTTGGTATTTTGTAACAGCTGTTGAGTGAGTCTGGACTAGTCTGCCATACAGAACCACCAGTTGATTAGAAAGCCAGAAATGGAACAAGAAGATTCTTAACAATACTAAAGGGAGTTATACGTATGAGCAAATTTAGTTTTTGGCCTTATTAAAATTAAAATAGTTTTGAAATTTATTTGATATATTTATTTCTTCAAGGAAGCTTGACTAGTTACTACTAATGGTTACTAAAAAAAAAAAAACTTGTCAGATTATTTTCAGCTTCATTGTTTCTGTTTTCAGATGAATTTCTTATTTTTGTTCTCCCAAGATGCTGTCAGTAGTCTTAAGACTTTTCAGCTCTTGCTTTGTAGCTTACTTACTTTAATTGCATAACTGTTTCATTTGTTTATTCTTAAGAATTGTGCATATATTTAGTTTAAAATGGCATTTGAATTATTGATTTGAACAAAATAGTATTGAAAAAAATTTTAAAGTGCAGAAATAGGAATAGAACTATTTCTTAAATTTCTTTTATCAAAAATTATTTGATTCATATCAGGGAAAGAAGAGTAAAACGAGATAGTACTGACTTTACCAAATGGGTAAAGTATTCTTAGAACCTGTCATGTGCATTATTAAAAATTTATCTAAGTATGAGCTTTTAGGTGTTCGTTTATTTGAATGTGCTTAGGGTTATTTGCGTTAGTAAATAAAAATGACAAAAGGTAAAATTAGTAAGCATCAAAAGAGGCAAATCTTTACTCCTTAATAAACTACGTAGAGCTCTTTTTCACTTTATTTTGTTTTGAAGTATTTTACTTGCATTTATGTTTTTGATATCTCTGAAGTCCAAGTGAGTGTAAACTTCATGAGGCCAGAGATCTGATCACACTTGGTATCTCAAGTCTATAGCATAGGTAATACTCAACAACCATTTATTTGAAATATTAGCTTTTCTGGTTGATAATTCATAGAGAATTTGTGCTTTGATATTCTAAACTCAAAATATAAATAAATTTTCTTATTAAGTTTGTATATATCTTATTTTATTCTGTATATGTAGTGCATTTCTGGTACACATGTTGAGTTTGGGGGAAAAGGGTGATTGAGGTCAGAAATAAGAGCAAAAAATGCACTTTTAAGAAATGATTTTTAATGCCAAAATAGCTTGAAATCATGGCTTGAAAACGTACCTCAAACTACTCAGGATTCAGGGCAGCATAATATATAACTGTTAGTTAAATTTCTTTTTGTTTGTAACTTGACTTTTACCTATTGCTATTTTATTATCAAATGCTTTGACTTTTAATATGGTAGAGTTTTTAGGAAATGTTTTAATACGGTTTCATAAGGAATTAGTTGATACAGGACGGTCTATTAATAGCACCTAAGAACAGCAGCTAAATTGCAACATAAGCAGATTTTTAAGAGAATGAAGTTCCTAGAATAAAATTTTAAAACCCGAGAATTTGCTTTCCAGGATTCTTTGTGTGTGTAAGTATTGTTGGGAGGCACTTTTTAAAAAACACTTGAAAACGATGTAGCGCATTTCATACCAAGTTTCCTAGAGTTGCGCTGGAAGGACTGATGGGATCCTCTGCTTCTGTGAGGCTGCAGATACAGAGTAAGCAGGGTCACCTAAAGATAGATTTACTGAGAGGTTTGGCTGCCTCTCTGGAACCGCCGAGCTTTGAGCAGATCTCCATAAATGGAGAGAGCAACGGGAGAGACTGCTACCTTAGTTGAGGGTGTGGGTGACGTGCAACAGGTGGTAGGACAGTCCCTGGGTTGTTTTTCCTGTGGATGCTTTCCAAATAGCTGGTGTTGGGCCTGAGGCTTTAACATTGGGTGGATTTTAAGACTAAGTGAAAATTTTTTTCAATTAAATTTTTTCCTGGAACTATTTGAAAAGATACATTTAGTGTGTCAACCATCTGAATTTGTAATGTGTATTTTCTTTGAACTCATTGAGATAGGGCATCTTGAGAAAAATTCCAATTAGAAAGGAGATGTTATTAGATATTCATGTTTCAGAACCTCTTGCCAAATAGAATATTTAATATTTTAAATCGGGATTTAAAGTTAATATATCATTAAGGTACTAAGTTTGTATTTGAATCAACAGTTTTCTTGTAAGGTCGGTGGGTTGTCTGTCTTTAACGTCAATACATAAAAGAAGTACTTGAATGCTTACTTTATGAAAAGTCTCTGTTAGAAACTCCAGCAAATAGATGAATTAAGATAGCCCCCGACTCAAGTAGTTTTTAATCTTACAGGAGTGACGAAATGATCACCATTTATTGAATTTTTCTTTTTAAATGGTAAGTACAGGCAGGAGTGAAGATGAGTAGACAGGTAGGCAGGAAGAGGAGGAAGAAACATCTTTATTTTTATTTAGTCGTTCACACTGGGTGTCATCCGAGTATCCCCACCCTCCTCGCCCCCCTCCAGTTGTGGAGCCCAGAGGTTTGTGACTTGGGCTTCTTTGGAGATGATGGACCTAATTGCTGCTCCACCGGGTGTGCCATTTATTAAATTCTTATGTGTATGCCAGGCACTGTACATGTTTTTTGTTTGTTTTTGTGATAATCCCTTAATTCTCATAAGTATATGATGTGATAGTCATGTTTGGTGGAAGAAGCATTTGAGAGTTAAAAGAAATTAAGGCTGGCCTAGGGGTGACAAATTGAAGGTCGCAGAAACTAGAACCCTAGCTAATGAACTTGAAATTCAAGCCCATTGCTTGTACACTTGTTTCACAAGTAATTCAGTCAGTAAAGGATAAAAATATGTGGTAGAAGTTACTTGGTAGATAGAAAAGGTGGTGATAGATTAGAAAAGGCTTCATGAAAAAATTCCCCATAGAAATTCTTTGTAAAACAGTTTTGAGGGTGAAGGCCAGCAAAGTCCAATGAGGTCCTGAAAAAGAGCGAGGCTGTGATTGTGAAGACGGTTCCCAAGTGCTCTGGTGCTACGGTTAATGCAGTCACCCAGGGCGGGCCTGTAAGGATCAACAGATTCTGTAAATCAACTTAGTCTGACTGACTAGCTAGGTATTTCTGTATTATCCTGCTCTCAGTGGCAAGCGTACCAAAATACAGGATTTTCTACAAATAATGCTTTTTTCCCCTTTCTTTTAACCTCACCCCTCTGCTTTCCCCCACCCTCAAGTTAGGTTTGGCCTAAAATCGATGAGTTCAAACTATACAAGAATTTTGTTTTTGTTTTTGTTTTTCCCTGGAAAAGATTCAGATATTTCTCATCAATTGCACCTCAGTATTTACTTTATATAATCAACACTCATTTTACAAAACAGATGATAGATTGTTTTGGTTTTGAAATTATTTCTGTTCATTTATATAGACTGTCAGTGATTTTAGAGGAGTTCGCATGAGTTACATTTATTTCTTATACAGTAATATGCTTTACTTTAGTAACGTGTTCAGTGCAGTTTTAATTGAGTGGAGCTCATTTTTCCCCCAGTGGAGGCATCGGTTCACAGCAGCAATGCACACTGCACAGACAAGACGATTGAAGCTGCTGAAGCCTTGCTTCATATGGAATCTCCGACCTGCTTGAGGGCTTCAAGGAGTCCTGGTATGTGGACTGTTCTTTCTACCACGCTGTCACTCCACATGTTACGTGTAGAGCGAGAGCTGTTTATTTGTTTCAAATACGAGGGGATTGTTTTGTTTCGTGAATACCTGTGACAGTAGTAATTGATCTTTGTCAAAGTTCCCAGACTCTCAGCAGTTAATTTTCATAATAAATGATACAGAAAATGCCTCCTATAGACAGACAGATTAAATTGCTATTGATATTATTATGGCTCAGTTCCTTAACTCGAGTAAATTATAAATCTTTTGTCCTTTAGAGACGGCAGATGGGGCAGTTGCCTCCTGTGACCACTTCGAATCATTTATTCATGGTAATAAGCGGTAGCGCCAGGGAATGGTCTGCTGCAGAGAGGATGTCATGACCATCATTTCCTCACTCCCTCCAGGCCTTAAGTTTTCCTTTCTTTGGTCCCATTTTCTTCTCTTTAAGACTGCCCTTGAGAGTCATTTTGTCCCAGTTTTATGCATTCTAATTATAATTTAATGTCTGGACATTAAATTTACTAAATATGCTAGGATTGAATCTCTGAATTTACAATAAATAGGAAGAACAACTGTCTTAAATTAGAAAGGAAATTTCATACTTTATTTAGAGGCATGAGAAGAAAATTAGGGCATACTGGTCAGCATGTTAATCCTTGATGACATGTATTAACTGCTCTTAATTGAAATAGAAATGTGGTGTCCTGGCGATTCATATGGAAGGGTGCTAGAACAACGTATGTGTGGAACAGAATATCAAACAGCGATCTATGTATTCTGTCAGCTACCCAAAGCATCGGAACTATTCTGTAATAATAATTTTAATTCAACATTTTGAAAACCGATATACATTGGACTATAATGGGCAGGTTTTCCTTCAGATTCTATAAATAAATTGTGCTTACTTTTCACTGATAATATATTTACTGAATGGTTTTAATTTTATACCATGTACATGCATGTATTACCTAGTTAAAATTTAATGATGGGTTTGTGGAAGGAAAGTAATTATTAAAGAACTCACTATTCTAGTATTTCATTTTCAAATGTTTTCCTAATTGTTAACATAAGACAGTCTTCTATAATGAGCTTGAAAGTATCTGAAAGTGTGAAGAATAGGGACTGACTACTCATGGTCCCATCTTACCCAAGGAAGCACATTGCCTTCAAATGGCTTTTTGTCGTCTACTTCAGAACATACTGCGTGTTTAGCAAATTGCCTTCCAGCTCTTATCTTGCTTTGATGAATTCTTAATAAACCTCAAGTCTGCTAAATTCTGAACTGTCCACATTAAGAAGCATTAATAGGGGGGTAGGAAATTTTAATTATTCAACTTTTTTTTATAGTGGAAGTGTTTGTCCCTCCTTGTGTATCAACTCCAGAATTTATCCATGCTGCTATGAGGCCAGATGTCATTACAGAAACTGTTGTGGAGGTGTCAACCGAAGAATCTGAAGCAATGGACACCTCTCCTATCCCCACATCACCCGATAGCCACGAACCCACGAAAAAGAAAAAAGGTAGTTTATGATTCTAGTTCTGAAAAAGCCAGGTGCATTTTTTCTGACGTCGTCAAGGGAAGATTAATTTTCTGTTAACTAGATATTCTCAGTGAAGTAAAATTGAGATCTTGTGTTTCAACGCTTTAAAGGAGTTAGTATTTAGGCCTAAAAGTAGTTGCCTGAAAATGAGGTTATACCAGATGTTGGACACAAAAGATCAGCGATTGACTGCACAGTTACCTATTTTCCGATCCCTTTAGGTATTTGATTCCTCAAAAAATTTTTTTTCTTTATTTTTTATAATCCTAAGTTCCCACTCTTGTGGGCACTAAACAGCTCAGGGCTCTGTTCTTCCTCATACTTCTGCTTTAAAGCACAGGATCGCTAATAGACTTCTAGTACTGGAATCAGCTCACCAACTACTTTCTGAGTCCTGCTGAAACTGCTCCCCTGATCCCAGTGGGTGGGTGAGGTCCAAGTCTAGCACATCTCCAATAGCCCGAGGGAGATGGGCTGTAATGGGTCCTTTCCTGTTTGATCAAAGGTAAAGTTTTAAATCTGATATCTGTGGACACTTACTCCGTTTTCTTCTATCTCTTCACATTTTAGAATGGCGAGAGAGGGCGTAAGTGAGGGAAATTTTGTGTTAGAAATAATGGTATTGGCGCACGCTGGTAGAGTTAGGGATTAGAAGCAGTCCACTTATATCCCAAGGTCCCAGGTTTGCGTCCTGGGGCCGGGCAAGCAGTCAAGATGAACAGCTAAATAAAATGCTGCTTTTCTCCTCTTTAAAAAAAAAGAGATATTTTCTTTGATTTATTAGAAGTGCTTCGAATTGCTGTGATGTTGATGAGTCTGTGCTCATTGCTTTGAAGAATACAATGAAGAGTAGGAATAATGTCTCTTTCTCATATAATACATTAGATTATATGTGTCTTGAGAGCGGTATGAATGAGAAACTTTATAAAGTATTATTCTTGATGTAAACATTTAAAAATAAACATATTATATACATACGTATATCTCTCTCCACTGCCCACTATAGCCTTTTGGTGGGTTGTATCCAGTGGCAGATATTAGAAGATACTACATTTTTAGATTTAAAAGTAGGATTTTTTTGTTTTGTTTTGTTTTGTTTACCCTTGGCTCCATGTCCCAAACCTGGTCCATAGGAGTTGTCCTCTGCTGCCTGAGCCACAGTACAAGTAGGAGGAGACCGCGACAAGCTGGGGTCCCTTCGGGAACCACGACCTCCAGATAAACCGGCTGATCTGCTCTCTGTGATGATGTAAACCAGGGAATTAGTTGCCAAATTCATACTGATTTTATGTTTTGGATAAATAACAACAAAATAATGAGAATAGATGACCTTAATCATTACTTAAAAAATACATACAACACTCTTACTTATATATTTGCAACAAAGGAAGGTTATTTTTTAATAGCAGGACCTTTTTATTTATAGAGCTTTTAATATACTGATGTGGGCTGCTGTGAATGTGCAAGAGAATGTGCGCATGCGCTCTGGAAGTTCTCCGCCTGGACCCTTTTTTCACACTAACTCCCTTCTCAAGGATTATTTGTGAAATGCCTCGTTACAAGGAAGTAAGCCAACCCATTCTGGGATTAGTTTTCCATTAAGTAAATCGGACTTTTTATTATATAAATGCTATTTAAATTGATAAATTTAAGCTCTATTTTAATGAGGCGAGCAGCGAACTTTCCATTTTAATTTTTGCCAAAATATACTTCTTAGGGACAAGAATTACCATAATGAAATCCTAGACTGTAATAGCTATGCTTTTTGAAATAGAAATTAAAGCATTTAATTTAGCTCTTAATTCTTGCTGATGAAGAACATGTATGATGTGACAATAGTGAAATCAGTAATAATATATTTAATCTGAAAGTGCAATATTCCTGAATATTCCCATCCTCTTTCCTGAGGTTTCTCCTTACCCCGCATCCATCTTTTTAGCTCCTCCTCAGCATTCTTCTAGCTGTACTGAGGGTCCAATGCAGCACATTCAGACTTACATTGTCTTTAGTGGAGGAAGCCTAGCTCTTGCTTTTTCTTGTTTTTAAAGGAAAGGTGCAGGCAGGAAGAGAGGAGGAAGAAACAGCTTTATTTTATTTTCATTTAGCTGTTCACTGGTTGTTTCCCCCCGGACCCAGGACTTGAACCCCAGTGGATGTGGCTTGTGTCCTCTTCTGATGCGACCCACTTACCACTGCTCCACCAGGGCGTACCACTCTTGCTTTTCTGTTGGTTTTTGATGCTCATCTGAGAGCCCCCTGTGGCAAAAATGAGGAGAGCACATGATATTTATTAAACCTCAAATAATTACTGGAAGATTAAATTTTTACCTGTATAATGTACCTTTATTTTGATGTTGCAAATTTGAACACTTTGGCTTAACTTCTGGTTGGCTCTGTCAGAGCAGCAGTAGAGAGTGTTTAAGACAATTTCCACTTTTCCTCATTTGACCTCAAAGGACCTCAAAGGTTGTCAGATCCTTTGCAGCAGGTAGGTAAAGCTTTTTCTGTACCTTCTGTAGGAACAGCAAGCTAAAAGCTTTCTCCTAGGATTTGTTTCCTTATTGCATTATCGGAAAAGGTTAGCTGAGGCTCTGGCCATGTGAATTAATAGATTCATAGTTCCTCACTTGACATACACATTGAGATTGCTACCAACTAACTTCTGTGATCCAGAGTTGCAGAGGTGCTTTTAATGCTCCTCATAAAAGCATCCTTTTGTATATATTGCATATATTAATTCACCAATTCGTATCCACTTTAATGGACAATGTGTTATCAAAGAATTCGGTAATCATGCTTCTGTTATTTTTCCTGTTTTCAGTGTATCGTTTCGATATTTTATTTTTTCAGTTGGCCGTAAACCAAAGACCCAGCAGTCACCGGTTTCCAATGGGTCTCCTGAATTAGGGATAAAGAAGAAACCCAAAGAAGGAAAAGGTAATTGAGGGGAGGATTATTGAATTAGGATTAAAGAAGAAACCCAAAGAAGGAAAAGGTAATTGGGGGGAAGGTTATTGATTAGGAATAAAGAAGAGATGCAAAGAAGGAAAAGGTAATTGGGGAGGGTTATTTTAGATGTGAGGTTTTTTTTTTTTTCCCAGTCAGGTGACAGTTTTGCATTTGCATTGAAATTATTCCGGGTACATGCATGTGTGGGAGTCCTGACTAAAGTTTTTATTCAGCGCGTGTCTGTATCACTGGGAATTTCTCAAGCGCTCTCTGCCTGGTCCCCACCTCACTTAGATTGTATCGTGTGGGTGCAGTATGAGGAAGAGAAGAGGGCAGGCATTTGCATTTGAGAAAGGTCGAGTGCAGTCTGCAAAGTGCATTCTGGTAGGGGACGGGCACTATGTGGCACCATCCTCACAGAGCCACTCAGAATCGAAAGAGGCTGACAGTCAGAACTTAATTTCTTTTGTCATTTTTTTAAAGGAAAGGTTCAGGCTGGAATGACGGCAGGTATGCAGGCAGCCAGGAAGAGGGGAGGGAGGAGGAAGTGTGTTGAGTTGTTCATTGGCTGCCCCCCACTCCTGTCCTGTCCTGGGACACCTGGGTCCCTGGGATGTGTGTGGCCTGCCTTGACCGGAAATAGTGGACTTCACTGCTAACCCATCAGGGAGTGCCTATACTTTCTTAAGCACAGCAAGATATTCAAGGCAAGTAAAATGTAATATGCCAATCAACAAATTTCAGTCACGCCCTTCAGTCAGGACAGAAATATCAGTATTTTTGCTTTAGAGTTTGTGTATTCTCTTTAAAAACAAAAATGGTAACAAGCTTCCCACTTCTGTGTGCTCTCGATTAAGTTCATTTCAAATACTCTTTTAATAGCGGTTTTAAGTGTGTTCCATCTGGTAATCTGGTAACCAAGTATCTGTCACTTGTGTGAGTAAATGTTTAGTAGTTGGGTACATTTTGGGTTAATATGCTCAGATTTATTCCATTCTTAGCGGGTGGTCTGACATCTAATCTTAAATGTTGGGTTTTAAAAAATGTCTCTAGTAAACCTAGAGATTAAGACATTTGGTATTTGGACAAAAACATCCAGTTACATTGAACTCTTTCTTATTTAGGAACTGATGATTCACTTTGTGAACAGTTTTGGGATACTTTTCTGACTTCGTATTCTACCTTTGGTCATTTTACATTTCTAATATCTTGTTTTATCTTTTATATAACGAAAACATTAGAACTGGTGACATAATAATAAATATTAGAAAGCTAAACTGTAAATATACCATTACTCTTTTTTAAAATAAGTCCTATCAGTGGCATCTCAAAGACCTTATGCTTTAACTAACACTGGAGAAAATTTTTGTGATGACCTATTTTTATCTATAAAATCACCATTTATTAAAATTTAAGTCTTAAACTTATTGTTAAACTTGAGGCAGCAGGTTTTAACACAGACATTAAAGTTATTACAGTCACACCTGGAGTACAAATCCAGCCAATGTTTCCTATTCTGCAAAATGATGATAGTCTTTCATAGGCTTAATGTCTGATCAAGAACACTTCCTTTTCCGAATCATTTCCTTAAAACCGGAAATAGAATTGTTGGTTTTAATTTGGGGGTGGGAGCTGGGGTGGAGTGGACATTTAAAGAATCCGAGGCATGCTGGTGAGTTTTAATCCAATATTAAGCATTCAGGTTCCTGCCATGTACGAGACGTTGTTGTCGACAGAAATTTCTTCCAGAATAAGAGCTCAGCTCACTTTTACTGAAATGTTCACTCATTGGGGCTGGTAATTTTCTTATCATAAACAATTAAAATGCCCCAGCTACACATCTTGATGTCATTGAAAGTTACGCGCGATTTAACAGTGAGAGTTTTAAAGTATTGATGCTGCTACAGTAAGACTTCAGAGCTCCTGCCACATCATGAAGTGAAGGTTCATCTTTTGGGTCAGGAGGTGCACCCAGGGCTCAGCTGTTGAGTTTTCAGGGAAATCCAGAATGAGAACAAGATGTCAGAGGAAGAGCTTCAGCCTTCAGATTGAGTAGCAGCGGTTAGATTTGGAAGCTTCCTGCCGTTAGACATCCTTCTCACATAGCTTCTAACTTGAATTTAACTTGGGGATAGTGTGTAGGAGCTTATGGATGACCTGGCGAATCACTGGTGACATGTATCCTAACCTGCTCAAAATTCTGTTCTTTTAGCAGTTTTAATAATCTCTGCTCGTAGAATTATGAAGGAATGAAAGGAAACAGTTACCTGAAGTGTGTTCTTCTCATAATGGCTGCCAACTGCGCTTCTCCCCTGCCACTCCGTGGAGGGTGGCGTGTCAGGGAGTGCTGCTTTCTTCTGTTGGGATTAAATTCCTTTCTTCCTGATCCAGTCTCCCTCCCTTTTTCTTTGCGAACCCCAGCCCTCTCCTGAGATTTCCCATGTACCACTTTATTTTCACTCTGAAATCTCACATACTATTTTCTGTAATTCATTTGGAATATAAATAATTATTCATTGCCTTGAGATGTGTCTTACTTTGTTTCAAACCTTTTACTTTTTCCTTCCCAGCTAAATTGTAAATTCCTAGGGGCAGGAACTGGGTTTTTATTACTTCTTTATACTCTTTGATATGTGTAACCATGGTGTATGATGAATAAGTGTTCAGCAGAAATATTTTAATACTGCCTCATTTAAAAATTTCATTGGTAGCATGATCAGATGTTAACATTTGATGAATACTTGCCTAGTTTAAGGTATTGCCTTATTGTATTGCCTTATTACTTTTTAGTGTTTCTCTTTAAGGTACTCTTTATTTTCAGACTGAAGTAAAAATCGACTATAATAACTGAGTTCATTTGTTCACATGTATGAACTCTTTATTGTATCACTGTAGTGGGTATGATCAGTAGAAAGAGATAAGTAAGTTTTAAAAGTCTGCTTTTTGAGGCAGCAGCTTTTGTTGATAATAAATTTAAATTGACTAATAGTTTAATGACTGGTATGAGAATATTTGAAGACTCACGGGCAGTCAAGGGTAATTTTGAAGACATGTACCTTAGAGTTTGTGCCTAGAGGTAAATCAAAGAAAAATGTGCTATAAAAAAAAGACTTGGACTGCTGAAAAGTGTTGCAGAGTTCACTACACATTGCTTGCCTTTTCAGTAAACTTTAAGTATCTTTTGGTGGATTTTGATTTTGAAATTTGGGCTGATATATAATAGACAACGTAGGTACGATTTTATTCATACTTTAAATCCAGGTAAATTAGTAAATGTGATTTTGTTTATTGCAGGTTCATTTGTGCTATGCATGCCTTTGCCACTTACTGATTCACAATCTGGGATGGATAGGGTGGTACGTGGTAGCACAAATCTAGGATCTCTGGTATTTAAGTATCATAACTGGAAGTATACGGTAGGATACTACTGAAAACCAGCAAACGAGTGTATTTAGGATTTTTATGTTCAATGAAAGATGTTATTTATTAAACAACAATTTGACAGTGTACCAATGATAGCTGATATGGGAGACTCTGTAGCTGCATTTCTGTTTCTCCACTAAGAAATGTATTTTTATCTGTAAAATTGAATGTTCTTAATTATGTTAATTCATCTTTAATTGTTGTGTATTCATTGTTTTCAAAGGAAACACAACCTATTTGTGGGAGTTTCTTTTAGATCTACTTCAAGATAAAAATACTTGTCCCCGTTACATAAAGTGGACTCAGAGAGAAAAAGGCATATTTAAACTTGTTGATTCAAAGGCTGTCTCTAAGCTTTGGGGAAAGCATAAGAACAAACCAGACATGAACTATGAAACTATGGGAAGAGCTTTGAGGTAAGAACAAAAAAAGAATTAGTTTTTACCAAAACTTTGCTTATCTCCGTATATTATCTATTAACTCTTTAAAGAAAAGCTTGTAAAATCTCTTTATTTATTATAGCTTTAGTTGAAGGAGGGGGTATTCTAGAGGAGCCTCTTGGATTTCGAAGTAGTTAGGGAGAGAGGAGTTAGAGCTGGATGTCAACATCATTGGAAAATCTGTTTTTGCAGAAACTTTTGCATGTAGTACTTTTGCATGTAGGAATAGACTTTATACTAGAAAGTTAAGTTGAAAACCTTTAAGAAAATAAAGCCCAAATAAAATACAGGTTCTAAACCGTTAATTTGCTTTTTAGTTCCTGTGAATTTACTTTAATGGATTTATCTTGATATGGAAGTTTCTCTAGCTTTGTCAGTTGCAGAAACTCAGATCTTTACAGTGTGCATGGTTTCTTCTAATTACGGGGTTTGTAAGTGAATTACATACGAGACGGGGCTCACATATGCCACAAGTTCATCCTTTCTTTGTTCCACTTAACATTAGGTTGTTTTTATAATCTATGTAAATCAGATTTAAATTTTTAACTGTAAAATAATTGTACTTTTTGAGATCTTTTTTAAAGGAAAGGTGCATTCAGGAATGCAGAAATGAAGGCAAATAGGAAGGCAAGGAGGAAGAAACATTTATTCTTAATTAGTTTATCATTCTGGTTGCTTCCCCTAGCCCTGAGCTTGAACCCAGGTCCTTGGGATATATGTGAATTGCCTCACCTACTAGGCCACCAGGGCATACCTAAGTGTAAACTATTGTATAATTAGGTTAAATGACTTCCTTTAAGAAAGATTTTGAACTTCAAGCTACTTTTTAAATCTCAAGGTTATAGGACTTTATTCCTGTTCCAAGTTCTTAGCCTTTTGAACAATCCTAGGCAGTAGGTGCTCATTCTTTTCTCTTGCAGGGGTGTGTCTTTTTTCAGTATCCATTTCAAGTATCCATTCCACACGGTGTGTTTTGGGTTTGTTTTGTTTTGTTTTGGGAAAAATGCAATGTACTCGAGTCATTGAGTGCTTTTTTTCCCTTTCAGATACTATTACCAAAGGGGCATTCTTGCAAAAGTTGAAGGACAGAGGCTTGTATATCAGTTCAAGGATATGCCCAAAAACATAGTGGTCATAGATGATGACAAAACTGACACCTGTAATGAAGATTTCGCAGCAGCTGCTGATGAAAAATCCTTAGAACGAGTGTCACTGTCTGCAGAGAGTCTTCTGAAGGCAGCAACCTCTGTTCGTGGTGGAAAAAACTCATCTCTGAATTGTTCCAGAGCAGAGAAGGGGGTACCGAGAGTTGTGAATATCACCTCCCCCAGTCATGATGCTTCGCCCAGGTCTCCGACTTCTACTGCATCTGTGTCAGCACCAGCAGCTCCCAGGTAAGCACGGGAAACATTGGTGTAAGGTACTTTGTCTCGCCGTGATTGTTAAAGGAAGGTACAGGCAGGAATGAAGGCGAGTAGGGGAAGGCAGGGAGAGAGAGAAGGAAGACGCACTTCATTTAGTTGTTCACACTGGTTGTTTCCCCGCCTCGGGTCCGAGACTTGAATCCAAGGGTATGTCGCTTGCTTATTCGGAGGCGACTGACCCAGCTGCTGCTCCACCAGGGTGGGCCAGAATGTATTTATTTTTTTAGTGAGCTCCTTGGCAAAAGTGAAACCCCTTTTTAATACTCTGTGACCCCACCATCATCAGGATTTTGAAAGGTGCTTGATACTTTAAATGTATTTTGTTGTTGTTAAAGTAGATGTCTCAACCAACTGGAATTGGTTTTTATGGTTTTATAAATTGATTTGATGTAGTTTGCCTTCTAAACTTTAGGAATTATCAGTGCATCTGTAACATTTGGGAGCACTAGTTTTTGTACATTTTGGTTTGCATTCATCTGTTTGCTCGAGAGAGCTGTTCTCTAATTCAGGCTTTAAATGCAATCTTTAATCTAGGACTGTTCGTGTGGCGATGCAAGTACCTGTTGTAATGACGTCGCTGGGTCAGAAGATCTCCACAGTGGCAGTTCAGTCAGTCAGTGCTGGTGCGCCATTACTAACCAGCACTAGTCCAACCACAGCAACCTCTCCAAAGGTAGTTATTCAGACAATTCCTACTGTGATGCCAGCCTCTACTGAAAACGGAGACAAGATCACCATGCAGCCTGCCAAAATTATTACCATCCCAGCCACCCAGCTTGCACAGTGTCAGCTGCAGACCAAGTCCAATCTGACTGGCTCTGGAAGCATTAACATTGTCGGAACCCCCCTGGCCGTGAGAGCACTTACTCCTGTTTCCATTGCCCACGGGACACCTGTGATGAGACTCTCTGTGCCTGCTCAGCAGGCCTCCGGCCAGACTCCTCCCCGAGTTATCAGCGCCGTCATAAAAGGGCCGGAGGTGAAATCAGAGTCTGTGGCAAAAAAGCAGGAACACGATGTGAAAACTTTGCAGCTGGTACAAGAAGAGAAGCCGGCAGATGGAAATAAGACAGTTACTCACGTAGTGGTTGTCAGTGCGCCTTCAGCTATCGCCCTTCCTGTCACTATGAAAACGGAAGGGCTGGTGACATGTGAGAAATAAAATAGCAGCTCTGTCATGGACTTCAGACTGTTAGTGAGAGTACTAACATAAACATGTGCAAAAATGTCATCCAAAAAAGTCAAAGAAGACTTTAAAACGTTTTTAATGCATATATGAAAACAATCAAACTTACTGGAAATAAATTGCCTGTCCCATGTTTCAGTGGGAAGTGACTACATATTGAGATGCTGACAGAAAACTGCCTCTTACAGTTGGAAACGACTGAACCCGTCGAGACGAGAAAAAGGATGAAAAGGACGCGAGGGACCAAGCAACTCACTACAAAGTCAAGTTACACTAAGACTTGGAACACTAACAGTCTGTGAGAGGTTCTAGTTTTCAGTGGGAGGGGTTGGGGTGGGCGATCTCATTGTTACATTTAGCAATTTTTGTGCATTTTCTATGCATACCAGCAATTATTACTGTGTTCACACAGAACTCACTTAACTGGTGCTATGTGAAGACTGCTAATATAGATATTCTAGAATGTGAATTGAAGAATGGATCCAAAAGCTTCAGAAAGAGGACAGCAAACAAGATCTAGTGCGATTTTTTTTTTTTTTTTTTAATATATATCATATAGCTTAAGCTGATTTAAAACAAAGGCCTTAGACTAATTTTTGGTTTTCTTTCTTGAAATAAGCTAATGGCTTGTTTGTGTAAAGCTTTTTTATTAAAAAGAAAAATTTTAAAAATCTTGTACCTAGCACAGTATTGTTATAGAATTTACATGTAACATTTTATATGGTAGTTTAAGTCTGTCAGTTTCTTAATTGTGGACAAATTAACAGTTGGCTCTGGCCCGTTGCTGTAACATGCCTGTGTCACCCACTTAGCCCTGGCATCTGTGCAGACTGTCAGTCTCAGTTTTTACTGTCACTTGGAAGTTCAGGCTCAGCATGAATTTTTGTCAGGTAGCTCTAATACCTGGAGTTTTCTTTCTTTCTTTTTTTTCTTTTTTAGTTGAAGTTTTAAGAGGGAAAGTACCAGTGTTCAAATTTGAACTATAATAGTTTGTATATTCAACATTTGAAGTATATTCTATTTTGTTGTACTCTTGTTTCAAAGTGTATTCAAGTAGGTTTTTCTGAAATATAGAAATGAAATTTATCCTGCTTTGGTCTCTGGTGATATTTATAACAAAATATTCAAAAGTTAGCATAGAGACACTTCTTTAGTTCCATAGTAATTGAAGTCCTGTTTTTCCTTCCCAACTGCTGTGTGAAGAAGTTCTCCTTCTGCTTCATTCTGTTACATTAATACTTAGCAAATATGTGCGCATGCTGCTGCTTCCTTTCTGTCGTGAACTATGATGTTCTGCTTACTGAAGTGCGTTTATTATTTCATGTTGGCCACACTTTAAAAGTCCATATTTCAAACCAGACCATTTGTTTCTCCATCAGACCTTTTGAGGGCTAAGGAATACTCTAGTAACACTCTCGTCCTTTCATAGGTAGGGAAATGGAGGTGCCAGAGGGGTTAGATCAGTTTCTAATTTCACACCAGACTAAGTCCTATGACTTCACATCTTAATGTTCCTAATGTTACAAAGAAAAATTGTCTATTTTTACATCTAGAAATGTAAATAAACTGATGCTTCATATTTTGTGGCCTTTAATTGTGCATTTGATCAGCTACTACTGAGGCTGACAGATATTTCTATAATAGCTCCCTTTGTAATCTTTTATCTTTTCCATAAATATACCTAATGGTACTTTAAAATAAAAGATTACAGAAAAAAATTAATCGATTTTTTTTTTTTTTTTTTTTTAAATACCATTTGGAAAGTAAGTTTCAACTTGTGCCTCCTTTTAAAACTTCCTAACCATTCCAGCTTTCAAAGTCTGTCCTGTGTTCTTGGAATTGTGTCGTCATTTTGGCACACTTGCAGTTAAGTTTGTTGAGTCTTGTCTTCCTTATTCCTTATTCTTTAAGGGTAAGGTTGTAGTTTAACCATGCCCACGCCTCTCTCCAAGTGCTGATCTCATTGAGACACTCAGACGTTTGGTGAAATTGGTAACAAATCTAAGTAAGTGAGTCATGTTCTATGAAGGAAAGCGAAAGAAACGTTGTAAGTGAATAATTCTGTCCTCCTATGCTGTATTGGTTCGCATTGGTTAAACCCCAGCTCCCTGAGCTAACATCTACCACTCTGAACATTTTTCTGTTTTCTTTCACAATAGGTATAACCAAGGTCTAGAAGCATACGTGTCGAGTTACACTGATTGGAGTGTTTCTGCTGATTGAAATCACCATAGCTCTGGCTTTTAATCTCAACCCTTCTGAATTGTAAATCACTGTAATTCATACTTTTTGTGTCCAGCATAACAGTGGACAGTGGCTTGCGGTCACTGCATTCCCCAGCCGCACGAGGCTTTTAAGCAGTGGTCGGCACTTCCATTTATTCCTTAGGTCATCTCTCAGCAACGACTCGAGCCTTCACTCTTCTCACCAGATGCCTATAAACCTCTCTGCAGGGAATGTGGAGGTCCCGAGCCCATGTCAAGGGTGAGCCCCTTGCTGTAAGAATGTCTACTTAAGCCAGCATCCTTACTGCCTCCCAGAAAGAAGCAAGTGAGTCTGCCTCTTGTACTCAGCATCTCCTCCCCTTTTACACCTCGGTATTCTTGTTTCTACACGGAATGGTCCGTCATCCTGTCTTTTTCTTCAATAGCTTACCGTCTCAGTTGTGACTTAGAAACGGCTCTCACTGAGTTCACCAACTACCTGATAGTCAGATCAAAGACACTTCCTTTTTTCATGTGCTCTTGTGCCTCTTCTCACTTTCCCTTTGGGTTCTCCACGACAGCTGGCTTTGCTTTCCCACTTGATGTCAGTACTTAACCGAGATTTCTGTCTGCGGGGCTCTTCCTCACAGTGGTTCTGAGAATTAAATGAGTTAAAATGTTAAGGATTTAGAACTAGTGCTTGGCACGGAGCAAGGACTTTGTTAAATGTTTACTACTAGATTTCACTTCATCATAGTTATTGATCTCGCCCATGCCTGTGGTTTTACTACCAAATCTCTTGTTCTAGCCTAGACCTTATTAAGTCTTTGGTGAGTTTATTTAATTGCCTACTGGTTTTCTCTTGAATGTCCAGTCGAGGACACTATCTAAAGTTGGTTCCTTTTAGCACAAGGGACTTTTTCAGCCAGCCACACTCATGCTAATACCGTGTGTAAGGTTGTTTGAGTGACAGCGTTGTAGTAGCTTCCTTGCCTGTTCTTCCCAGTCTTAGAGCTGTCTGCCAAGCCTCCCTCCTCTAGTCCATTTTTACTGTTAGCTGAGCGCTTTCTAAAATTAAATTTGATTGCTCCACTGAGATTGCTTTAAATTCTTCAGTAGCATTTCTTGATTAAAAATTCAAAGCATAACTGTGGAAGTGCTTTGGTCTGACCTGTTTGGTTCCTATTCTCTTGGCACTCTGGTCGGCACCTCTGGGCTCCAGACTCACAGCGGGTCCTGCATGGTGTCCTTTTAACATCGATGAGAAGGCAAGAATCCCAGCTGATGGTGAACGAAACATTATTCAAGGACCTGGTTTCCTAATAACTGCTTGAAGCCATGGTTTCCAAGACCCTATCAGTGATGCTGAGTGAGGGCTTCCTGTGCTGCTGTATTTTATCATCAGATCTCCCAGGCACCCATCCCTCACTGGGCCGGTCTAATGACGGCTCCTTGCTGGGCCCCTCTTTCTCTCCGGTAGGACTGAGTTCACTTGTACTTCAGAGTTAGAGGTGATCAGACCACAAAAGACACGTTTCTGTAATCGGAAACCACTGGGGAGTGGTGTAGTTGGGAGTACGACATCTGCAGAGACCAGGGTTGGGGAGAGGAAACTGAGTCGGCAGTGAAAGCAGGACTGTTGACGGAGAACGGCACAGGTGGGCTAGCATGTCAAGTGCAGTGGGAGGGACAAAGCAAATTGGCCAAAGAAAAAGCCGTTGAGACTGTCAACCCGTGATGATGAAAGGGCCGTCCCGTGCCGGTGAGAGGAGGCTGGAAGGGAAGGGATCGGCAGCTGGCATGTGACTGGTGGCTTGCTCGGTCCCTTTGGATACCGCACTCAGGAATGTGCCTCTCGGCTCATTGACTAGGAACAAGTCATGCTTTTAGAAATAATCATAAACTTCCAAAAGCAAATGTTGACTTTTAGGGCTTATTTACAAAGTATGATCCTTCCCTGTGGGTGCTCTGAGCAGTGCAGAGCAGTGGTAGGTACATTAACAGATGCACACTGTGCCCAGGCGTCAAGCAAGTCAAGTGTTAAGACACGGCTGTAGCCAGCAGTGAGGTGACACACAGGTGACCCTTCCCCCAGAGAAGCAGGCAACAAAATTGACCATCACCCCTGAGGAAAATACTTTGGTTTCACCCCTTTGGAAAAGAGATGCCCTGGTAAATAGATTGATTGCTCATTCATTTTCAGCTGTCTTGTTTTTCTTTCAAGAAAATGATTCCATCGGTAATTTTGATTTCCCCGAGGCAGGAGTGTCTCTGATTCTAATTCCATAGCCTTTACAGCAACTTTTCCCCTTATGACTGCTTTTAACCATGGATATAGTACAGGTCCTCTGTCCTGGGTCCCCTTGTTCAGGTCACTGTCCCCGTTCTCACAACCCACCAGAGTCGGGAGGAACTCTGCAGGGAGGCTAGTTCAGTGGCAGAATGGGAAGGACTGGGCGCCCTTCACCAGCGTGCCTCTGCAGCCTGTCAGCCTTCGAAAAATGCAAGTGCGGCTGGGATGCTTACTCGATTTGACATGTGTCTACTTAGCTTTTTAAGTAAAGGTGCAGGCAGGAAGCGAGAAGGAAGCAGCATTTCTTTTATTAAATTGTTGATTTTGTCTGCTTTCCCACCCTGAGTCTTGAACCTGGGTCCTTGGGATGCACGGGGACCCTGCCTGGCCAAAGCCACTAAGATATCAGGGTGCACATAACTCTTTAAACATTGCAACTCAGCAGTACACCTGTAAGTTTAGGACTTAAAAAAGATGCATCACAGCTTCCAAAGTGAGAATTTAACCAAACGTGATTGCTTAATGCAGACTACCCCACCTCAAAAACCTGAACTTGGTGTGCCCTGGTGGCTTAGTACACCCCCCGTGCAGTCAGCATACATCCCAGGGTCCCCAGTTCGAGTCCTGGGCCTGGAGGGAACAACCAAGATGAACAACCGAAGGGAATAAAGTGCTGCTGCTTCTCTCCTTGCCTGCCTGCCTGCCTGCCTGCCTACTTGCCTTCATCCCTGCCTGCATCTTTCCTTTATATAACAAAAAAAGCAAAACTGAATTATAAATGTAAACTAACTGCAGTTTCCTCCCATTCCATTGAGAAAATTTTGTGTCAGGAGACAAAGTCATGCTTTTCTATCATAAAAGATGAAATACAAAACTTTTACATAATGTATCAGTTATTTGAGTTGTAGGACATTAATCTATTGGTAACTATACTATTATTGCACATTAGAATTACTTGAGAAGATTTGAGAACCCTCTGGCCTAGGTCACACTCCATACCAGTGAAATGAGTGTAAGGGAGTGGGAACCAGCCCTCAGTGCTTTAGAAAGTCTCTGGGTGATTGCAGTGCAGCCAAGTAAGGAAAACTTCACATTTAAGGATCCGTGTCCTAATCTAAGCTTTTCTAAAATGTCTAGGAAAGCCCTAGTTTGAGATACGTGTTTAGTGTTGCAAATGACTTAAAAAAACCAAAACAATACTAGTACTGCCTTTTACTTTGAATAGATCTAATTCGAGTGAATCTTAGGAAGCAATTTGCCGTGTTAATGTGCTTTGTCCCTGCAGAGAGATTACCTTGGAATGCTACATTCCAACGCCAGCAATGCTGCTGTTGTGAAATATACTTTTGAATTGCTTCTTGAAGCAGCACCTAAAACACTGGACCATACTTCAGAGACGCAAGTTTCCTGCTGAGAAAGATTTTAGTTTTAGCAATAGCCAAGTCACTTGAAATTAGTAAACTGATGTGAATCCAGCAAGGTAGTGCCATATTTGGTTCAGAGTGAGATACAGCTATAAACTTGACACCTGTTTTCTTCAGACGGTCATAAAGGCTGACGATAGAAGCAGTTGCAAAAATATTTTTGAGCAGTGGCAGAACTGTTTTGAAGCACAAATCAGTTTTAATACTTGATGAAACCCAAGAGATTTTGCAATAAATACAAGTTAGAAAAACTAAGGTTGACAAAAGGCTGACTCATCAGCATCAGTTCAGCGAGTTGGTGGCAGCGCAGACACAGGCCCCTTCTGCCTTGGTCCAGCTGTTTAAGCCTCGAACTCCATTGCCTTCCATCCAGAAGAAAAGGGGGAACAAGTTTGTTTCTGAAAAAGCCTATCCTGTGAAGTAATTAATGAACTTTATTTTTTCACAGACTAAACTTTAAAATGTTGCAGAATTTTGTTGTGTTCTCTACAGATTTGCCAGCTGATGGACCTAAATCATGTCTCAGCCATGTTCCCAGTTCAGTCTTCCATGAGCTTTCTTGACTGGTGTGTCTCCATATTATACATACATATTCATTTCATATTTCAGTGTTCCTATATGTTGTCTACATCTAGAAACCTGAATCTCGTGGCTGTGCAAATATTCTCTGCTTTATTTCCAGAAGAATTTCAGATAGTGTGCGTGTTGGAAGAATTCAGTCAACAAACATACAGGTAAAAAAAATTAGGCCTAAATAAAGGTTGAGGGTCCGGGGGAATGAAAAATATACAGAATGTTATAAAATGTTACACAATTGAAATTCCAGCTGTAAGTTTCAGCTTTGAATGTCTTGGCAGCCAAAGCAAAAAAGATAAATTGATCAGTTAATGACATTCATGTCAAATTTATCACCCACTTCAAAGCGCACACCTTTCTGTGGCACTGTCGCGAGGAGTCGTTCTGTCTGCATGTCTAATCTGACATGAATGTTTTCTTAGAAGTGAGCTTTCTACAGAAATCTGGGAACCAGTGCCTGGAATTATGGGTGTTCTGTCCCTCACAAGCAACATTTCTACTTTAGAAATCAAAGTAGGTTTGACATCCTCTCGTGAAAGAACTTGACGAGCCTGCAGCCTCACGTCGGCCTGGAAGAACAATTAGGAAAAAAGAAAGCCTTGCTGATGTCTGAGCCCTTCACCTGTTGGTGGGCTTGAGTTTTCTAGTGTCACTATTCTGCTTTTTCACATTGTAGGACTATCTCTTTGGAACAGTCCTGAGTGGGGTGTTAGGACTTCAAGACACCAGGTTCAGTGCCCTTCCCCTTTCTTGCTTTGAACACAAAGCAGCATCAGTGACTTGCATCCGTATTGTTACTCACATGGGGTTGACAGGGCAGTTGTGATGCATAGTCTGGATGAGACTAGAGGTGCCCTAGAGGTGGAGCGACTCATCCAGGTACGCTGGGCATAGCTAAGTCCTTTCCCTTAGAGCCTGTGCCCTTCTGCTTGGAGCTGTGTCCCCCCCGCCCCCCCCCCCTTTTAACAGTCCCTGTCCACTGTAGATAAGAAGCCTGCCATGTTTCTGCACATGTCCTTATAAAAGCTCCCATGCAGTCCCGTGCTTTTGGGATGCCTTTTCTAAAATTAAAATCCACTGTGACTGTGATAATGCATCTTTATAGGCTGTTTTTTTTTTAAAAAAAGGAAAAGTTCAGTCAGGAATGAAGGTGAGTAGGCAGGCAGGCAGAGAAAGGAGGAAAAAACCATTTTTTAGTTTTATTGTTCACACTGCTGGTCCTTGCTCCCTGCCAGCCCCGACTCGGGACTCGAACCCAGGAGTACGAGGCTTGCTTCCTCGGAGGTGATTGACCCCAAACACTGCTCCCCCAGGGCGTGCCATCTCTTTAGATTTTAACTTTGAAAAGCTTCCCTGAAGCCTGAGGTGCATTATCTAATTACATGCAACATTCCTTTCATTATTATAAAATCTGCGTTGTTTTAAAAAGGCTTCAGTATAGAGTATGTGCAGCAGTTTCTTCCTTGACTTTGAAACACTGCTAGAGAAACTGTCCTTACTGCCTCTTTAACTTAGATGTTTGACCATTTTTCATTGAACAAATCTCTTCCTACCCCCACAGTATCACTTTTCTCCCCCGCTGGACTCCTTCAAGGCCAAGGGAACATGATGGTGGGAAAAAAAAGGAAACGAGCATATTTTGGAGTCGACAGACTAGGTTTACATCCGGCTCTGCTGTTATGGTCAGATAGTTTGACCGCTTGAGCCTCACTTTAAATTAAGGGCAGTGCTAAGAGCATATGTTAAGTTCTCCAAACCAAAGGTAAGAAGCTCAGATGTCAGCTTCTTCCTCTGTAGACACCAATGCACTTTGGAACATGGCATTCCTAGTACCAGGCAGCTACTGAAGAGTGGCACAGAGGAAGAAGAAAAACCACCAACATTCTCCATACCGGCAGCTCCTCTTAAGAGGCTTCTTATAATCTGTCAAAATATTAAGGGCTATAAAGGAAAAGCTGAGCCAAACAGGTAGAAAGGGAGAAAGTCGTTACCATCATAGCTTCAGTTTAGTCTGTTCATCAAGTAAAGTTTTCAACGAAAACTTTAGGGGAAGTAAAAATGAAATATGAAGTGTGACCCGGTAAGATTTATCTGTTACTAAGAAGTTTTTACTGTTTACATATTGTAGCTCATTTAATTATATTTTAAGTGAAGACAGACACCAAAGCACCAGATATAAAACATGGTGAAATGTGTTTGGCCTGCTGTACCTGAAGGATAACTCCAACGAAGTTCCAGCATAGACACCCCCCCCCCACCCCCCACCCCAGCTCCTTCATTTATGGGCACATTTCATCAGTTCTGGTATTTCCAGAAGTCCTTTTGCTCAGGGGCACTCCCACCCACACCGGCCCCTCCCTCAACCCATAACCTGGTCTCATGTTGGTGCGCAGCATTACAGAGCCAGTTTTTTTTGACTTTCATTCTCATCCAGATTCGCTTCGGGTCACGAAAATTTCTCCATGTACTTTGCAGGTAGATAAACCAGAGTTCGTGCCTATATTGCGAAGGACTCTAAGCTGTGTCTCTGTTTCTCAACAGCATATGATCACTGCTAGTCATGCTGAGATTGAACTTGGTACAGGTGTTCTTCCTGTTTGCCATTCCTTCCAGGTAGCCCCAGGATTTTTCTATACCATGTACTACAAGCTTAGTTTATTTCAAAAGTGGCTCCAAAGCACTATTGGGTGACCTATTTGGGGGGCTCCACCCTTGGTGTGAGAGACCATAGGTGCAGAGCAAATGTGGCTTCAGGGCCCAGGGAATCCGCTTGTGTCCACTTTAAAAATGCAGGTCTGTCTGTAAATGGCTTGTGTGGGCTGCCATAGACCAGCATTAAAATATCCAAGCTACTCCCAGGTTCGGTTTTTTGGTGTTTTTTTTTTTTGACTAAAAACACAAGATATTAAAAAGCGCTAGCTTTAAAAGACCATTTATTAATCTTAAATATTTACAACTCAAGGTTTATCGACTGAGTCCCAAAAGGTTATTTGTTGAGATTTGTGTGGAAGGGCTTCATCTGTTATCTTTGCCACTGTTATTTCTGATGGAGAATTCCACATTATCTAACTTCTTACATTGTTCTTCCTGGACCTTTGAAGCAGTTTCTTGGCTCTCTTAGGACCTTTCAGTAATAGACCATTAAACAGCTCCGAAGAGCAGGTCCCCCCGAATTTCTTAGCCACCTCACAGCTCCCAAGCCATCTCTTGTGAAAGCGCATTCCAGTACGACAGCGATAATGTGACCTCAGATGATCCCCACAGCGTTCCAGTGGGAAACTAGAAGTGCTAGCGATCGGATCATGAAGACCGACTGGCCGTGGAATCTGCAGGTATGAGAAAGGGAGGGACGGCAAGGAATGTCTCCCAAGAGCAGCAAAGAGAACTGGTGCTTCCACGAAACTAACATACAAACCCCGCCAGGCGAAATCCTTCTTCCGTACACTACTCTTTCGTCAGATCCCAGATGAAAACATTTTAAAGCTTTAAGAAAAGTACTACCAATTACCCTGTAAGTCACATCTTGCATGGTTTGGAAATGTTTACAATGCTATAATTTATTTACTTAATTTTACAGGAAGATGTAAAAAACAAAAAAAGTCGCCATGCATACTTTGTGGACATTAAAAAAGCCACAAATACATAACTTGAAATGCTGTGTATAACTTGATATAACTTGAAATGCTGTCTAGAGACATCCTCTGACATATACCTGTCGTTAATTACTGGGACTCAAAGCAAACCTGTTTTCCTAGAGCATCCTCAAACTGAAAAGCTTCGAAACGAGGCTGACTTAAGGCCCTTAGATGGTCAAAACGTTTAATGCTAAGGGAAAGAAAACAAGCCAGAACTGGAGTGCAAACACCTTTTTTTTGCTGTGGGATTTAATGGCAAAGGTTGGTGAACTCGGGACCCCTTCCCAAGGGCATGCTGGAAACGTGCGAAGTGAGGACCGGGAACCCTTCCCGCGGCGCCTTAGCCTGCTGCAGCTCCCCGAAGCCCTGGGCGAAGAAGGCGCCCGCGCGGAGCCACTGACGGAGCTCCCTCCGAGGGCTTACAGAAGGCCAGCGGCCTCTTTGAAGCCGAAGTCGCACACCAGAGACAGGTGGTCCGACGGGTAGCTGAGGGAGGGGAGCCGGCTGGGCCCGATCTGCTCCTCGGTGAGCAGGTGCAGCGCGGAGCGCACGCTCAGCGCGCGCCGCGAGTACCAGATGTAGTCGAGCGTGTGCCGGCACTCGCCCGACGTGCGGATCTTCCAGCTGGTGTAGGGCGGCTCCGACTGCCCGTCGGCGCTCAGCAGCGTGTAGGCGCTGCCCAGGTTGAGGCTGCAGGACGCGAAGTGCTGGTACACCTCCTCGGTGGGCTCGGCGTTGAAGTCCCCGCACACGATGAGGGGGATCTTGGCTCCCTGGGTGATGCCCTGCAGGTTCTCCAGAAGGTCGCGGCCCTGAGCCGACCGGAAGCGCTCCCAGCCCGTGCGCGCCTTCAGGTGGGTGACGGCCACGCACAGCTGCCGGCCGGTGTCTTTGCACTCCAGGGTCTGGGCGATGGCCACCTGGTTGGTCTTCAGGGTCATGGCCGTCAGCCTGATGTTGGCACTGTGGATGAGCTTGAACCGGCTCTGCAGGAAGAACAAGGCACAGCCGTCCGGCCCGTTGTTGTGCTCCACGTCGAGACAGGGGGACCAGGGCTTGGGGAAAAACGTGCCCCGATAGCCCAGCCTGCCGAGGAGCGGCTGGAAGGTGTCGGCGTAGTGGTCCACCTCTTGCAGGCACAGTATGTCGGGCCGATAGGCCAGGATCTCCTCCAGGATAAGGCATTTCCTCTCTTCCCACCTGAGAGCTTCCACCGGGCACTGGACAAAGTTGTCTTTGCTTTCTCCGAGGGCTGAAATAAAAGAGCCTCCGTCAGCTATGCCCACGTCTCTCCTAGGGACCCGGGGCCTCACGGCAGATGTGCCACCTCCACAAGCACTGGCTGATGTTCCCTGCTTCCTGGAACCAAGCCAGGGCGGGCGGCTGCAGTGCCGGCGTAGCAGGGCCCTGGAAGCCCCCGGCACGGAAACCCGCACACGGAGTGGGCCTGACCGCACCGCTTCAGCCCCGACTGATGGCTCAGCTCGCTGAGCGGCACTCAGGGACCCCGCCTGCCGCAACGGGCTTTTCTGTCTCCAAGAGCGCTTCTTCCTTAGGGTGAGCACGGGGCTGAGAAATGCACCAGTCAGGCAGGATGCCCTCCTCTTCTAGGAAATAACCGGGGCCTTATTTCTCTTCCTGGCACTTCACCGCTAGGTGAGAGGTGGCACGTGCGAGCAGCGGGAGGGAAAGGAGCCGTCTGCCAACTGACTGGGCGAAGGAAGCTCCCTCTGGCCGCACCCCGCTCCCATGCCGCCTGCGCCCTGTGCCCTCAGCAGACCATTTTCTCCCGGGCAAGGGCCGCCGCAGTGCTGCGGCCTGGGAGCTGGAGGCTCAAGAGTCGGGCTGAACCTGCCCTGCAGCTGCGCATGCAAGGACAGGGCAGGTGGCCGGATTCACCGGGAAACTGCACGACGCCCTCCCGCCCGCCCCTCCACAGGGCCAGGGTGGGGACGCGTGACTGCCCTAGTCACCCCTCCTCCTCCTCCTCCGCCCTCCAGGGTCGCCAGAGCGCCGCGGGCGGGCCTACCTTGGGCGAGGATGTTCCACTGCATGACCCTAATAGGTGGGTGGCTACTGGCGCAGTCTGTCGTCAGATCCACGAAGTCCCTCTGGAAGCGCGGCGGCCGCGTGTGCAGCACAGCCCTGCATTCCTCCAGGAGCTCCTTCGGGTCAATGGGCTCCAGGTGTTCTGGGTCAGGCGACACCGCGTACTCGGGGTGCTGGGCGGCGGCGCTGCTGCTCAGGGTCTTGGCCAGAGCACTAGAGAGCCGGCTCGTGCCGCTTCCCATGGGCCGCCCTGCGGGGGAGAGACGGTTACGGCGGCCGGCGGGGGCGCCGCGTCCGCGGGAGCCGGGGCTCAGGGTCTGGCAGGCGGTTTCCTGCTAGGACAGGCTCGGAAAGCCAGCTCTGGGAGCAGGTGAACCCCCGCACCCCATCTTCTGGGCACTGGAATAAGAGCTCCAGACCAGCTTGTCAAGAGCCAGATGGGAGAAAGCCCGAGAGCCACCCCCAGCCAGCTCTGCCGGTCGCCCGGAGGTGGCTGAGCTCTCTGCCACTCGTCACTCTGTCACTCTGGCCCCTTTCCACGTTTGAGTCTGGGGCACTTCATCCCGCTGATCTGTTCCCTCAAGAAGCAGGCGGGTGTTTTGGGGAAAGATGGATGCCCTGGAACCAAGGATAGCAAGACCGGCGCCTGCGTGCAGACGGGCTAGGGCATGAGATGAAGGGTTCAACTGCCAGGATGGGGACGAACACCCAGGAAAATGGCTTCCAGGAAGCAGGGCTTCGGAGACGCAGCTGGCATGAGACTCACCACTGACCTGTCTCGCCCCTGCCCCCTCCCCCCAACAGGAAACCCCTGACATACAAGCTGGAGCTCATGCTGCAGTGAGGAGAGAAGACAGAACTCACGACACATTCACATGGAGAAAATACAGGAGGGAGGGAGCACAGAAATGCCAGCCAGCCGGGAGGTGGTGAGCCAGGGGCCTCCCAGCGAGAGTGGCTTCCAGCAGAGACCTGAGGGGCAGAAGGAAGCCAGCTGGTCTGCAGGAGATGCAGCAGAAGAACATTCCAGGTGAGGGAATGGCCAGTGAGGGCTCTGGGACAGGCACATGCTGGAAAGGAAGCAGGGGACCGGAGGGACAGAAGAGAAAGACGGGCAGGAAAGGGGAGCAGAGAGACTGCACAGGCCCGTGGTTCATTAGAGGACTTCAGCCTGCATCCCAGATGGGGAGCTTCTGGAGGATTCTAGGCTGGGTGCAGCCGCTTTATAGGGAACGAGTCACCCTTCGGTCGGCAGGACAAACAGGGAAACCCACTGGAGGACCATCGCAGCTGTCCCGGCAGGCAGTATAGCAGTTACGGTGGCTGGTTTCTCATCTACGGTTGGAGCCAACAAGTTTAGTGATGACCCGGTTGTGGTTTGGGGGAAAAGAGCGATGGGTCGGAGGGAGCAGGATGCACCAGCGCCCCCGGGAGGACTTGCTGGAGTTTGCAGAAGACGAGGCAGGCAGAGACGGGGCACAAAAAAGTATGCGCACGTGCACAGAGGCTCCTGAACAGTTTTATTAATAATCGGCCAGATTGGAAGAGCCAAGCTGCCCGGCCTGTGCCAGGTTCCAGCACAGCGGGAGGCCGCCAACATCACAGAGGGGACATGCAAGGGTGGCCAGGCTGCATGGAGGGCCCTCAGTGCGGGTTCACAGTGACCGAGGCCAGACCCTAAACGTCACACTGTGTGACCCTGCTCGTCAACGTTCTGGAAACGGCTAAACTAGGCAGACTGGTGATTGCCAGGAGGTGGGGAGGGCGCTTTGAGGGCAGGAGTCCTGCTCTGCACGGTGCCAGGGTGGGACACGTGACTGCATTCCTCAAATCACAGAGATGGCACACTAACAAGCACGGGGCCTCGGGGCCAGGTGACTGCACCTGCACTGCAAATGTTCAGGAAATAAGGAATTGCGATCTCCAGCAATGCACTGTGGCTGCAAGGCTGTCATGTCAGCATCTGAAAGAGCTTCACAGGACGGTCAGATAGGCACAGGAACCGCAGAGGGTGGGCACAGAGTCACGCTCCGCTTACCTGCACCTCAGGACAGAGCCAGGGAGGCGGACACAGAGGGGACCAGCCTGGCTGCTCCACTCGCTGTCTGATGTCAGTTTATGTCACTGTTCTACCACCCTGCCTGTTCCCCAGCCATGAACATCGATTTATATGGGTCCAGGTCATCGAGATGATCAAAATCCAGACGGTAGCGGAAAACAGTGATTGGCAGGTCTAAAAAGATGTTTGGGCGCCCCCTGGTGGACTAGGGGTTGGGAGCGGTCCACACACTTCCCAAGGACCATGTTCTCCTCCCAGGTCCCGGGGAACAGCTAGAATGAGGAACGAAATAAAAGAAAAGGCTTCTTCCTCTTCTCTCCCTGCCTGTACCTCTCCTTTAAAAAAAGGTATCTTTTTTTCTTCTTATCATTTTACCTTCTGGGACCCTGATGTCCAACCGCTCCCCAGCACATACAGCATTTCTGTGGCAGTGAACATTTTCAGTTAAAACGTGTTGTGTTTTTTTCCACGTTGCTAAGTGAACATATTTCACCGTCTAAAAGGAGTGTCACCAGCAGTTTTCTACATGCAATGTGCTCTATTTTCTAGTGCACTCCCTCTTGCTTTTACAAGTTCCGGTCTTGACTGCGCTCATCAGGGCCCACCAAGGAGCCCTGTCCGGCAGCGGACGCCGAGCGGCGGCCGAGACCCTGCTGGAGGCGCACATCTAAACTGTGGTCACCGAGTGGGGACAGCTTCACGTCTCGCAGTTAGAACTGCCCGATCTCGGCAAAAGGCAGGCGCGTCAGATCCACGATCAGCTTCTGTTCTTCGCCGTAGTTCTCAGTCCAAAGAGCGTCAGTTTCGCTTGAACGTGTCCTTAGCGCCGCGGTGAGAAGCCTGCTTGTTGAGTCTGCTATTGAAGGCATGTCTTTCCCATGTGACAAAATGGAAAATGTGCACCACGCACTTTTGCTGCCCCATCAAACGCCAGCCTCGAGGAGAAGGTCGGGTGCAGAGGTGCAAAGGGAACTCTCCAGGGAGCAGCACTTTACTCCAAGGACAAACAACAGACATGCGAGAATCAGCTGGACGCAGTCCTTTCCGTTCCGGTGCAGGAAGTGAGTCTGTCGCTGTCTGGCCCCGTGATAAACGTGTTCCAGGACTCTGGAAAGCTTGTCATCAGGAACTTTAACGACTTGTATTTCTGACCAGACTGGCGGTCTGTAACAATGTCACTTTGATCTTGTGTAACCGTGGAAGATCTGCACGACTGGCTTACCCCCATTTCCCAAATGGCCGCCATCACCTGGGAAAGGTCCCCTCGATGGCCAGCCAGACCAGTGAATTTAATGTCACCGAATGCAAGAAGTTCACCGACGTGACAGCAGGTTCCACATACCGAAGGATCATTACCACAGAAACGACCCGCGAGGATATTACAGTGGTGCCAATCACTCTGAATTTCCGCAGGCAGATCGGGACCGTAGCTCCCTAGAGTGAGGACCATCGGAGGAAACGAGGGAGTTAGGGAACACCTGTGCTCAGTAATTAGAGGGCCGGGGAGAGCCCCGGGCAGACTCCCAACATTCCAGGCACCCTAACAAGGCATCACCTCTTCCCACAGGCTCCCCAAGATGTCCCGCAGCCGCGCCTTCTAGAACCTGCCCCGCCACTAGGCCTGAACCACGCCTCTCACGATTAGTTCAGTGTCTTGGCAAAATCACTGATTAAAAACCAGCAACTCGTGCACCTGTGGACCCTGCGGATAAGGTCGAGTAGTCCACACACCCCCCTAGGCCCCGGGTCTGAGACCCGGGGCTGGGAAGAGGGAACAACTAAGATGAACAACTAAATATAAATAAATGCTTCTTCCTCCTCTCTGCCTGCCTGCCTGCAGCTCGCCTTTATTCCTGCCTGCATCTTTCCTTTAAAAAATAAAAGCCAAGCTCATCTGGGTACCGCCTGGGAAAGCTGCTAGGACCTACCCACCGCGGCCGGAGGCCGGAGCTCAGGGATAAAGTCCTGTGCTGCCACCTGCTGGCCCGGCGCAGAAGCGCCGCCACGGCTCCGCCGCAGTTGGGAAGGAGCCGCTTTCACTGGGCTCCCAGGACCCGCGGGAATAAACGTGCCACCTGCCAGAAAGCGAGTGAAAACACCGGACAGCCGTCCACATAAAAGAGCTTGGAAGTGGCTGTGTATTCCGTGTTCAGTATGCACCGAAGAACTAAGATTGGAGGCCCAGGCCCGCAGAGCGTCGCGGATCAAGCCCCGGGGCCCCTTTCTCACCCGTTTGCATCAAGTCGCCCTGGGTCCTTTGTCACTGAGGCCTCGGGCGTGTCTACTTCGGTTGCCACACGGGGCGCTCAGTGCCTGTTCCCCTCCAACACTCCTTGGCTGTTCTGCACACGGTGGGTGACGGCCTGAGTCCCTAAGAAGTGTACTGCTTGAGGATTTTGGAGCCGGTGGCCAGCGCTGGGGCGGAAGGCGCCCTCGGCGGCAGGAAAACCAGCTCGCACTAGGACACACCCGTCTCAGTCTGCCTGGGGCCACGAGACGACCTGGTCACTGCAGCAGGGACTTGAGTGCGCCTGTGCTGGGGGCTGAGACTGGATCCCACCGCCGCTTTGGGAAGATGCTGCTTTCCAGTGAGGGGCCAGCAGTTGTCAGGCCCCGTCCGTCTGTCACTGAGCGCCACCGGCAGTCAGGGATGTTACCCGAGAAAGCTGCTGCCACAGGGCCAGGGCAGTGTGGGGACTTTGGAGACTGGGTGGTGGCACTGTGTCAGCATGCATCTGAGGAATGGGGACCTGCACAAAGGCGGCATTACGAGTAAATCAAAGTGAGCTCAATGGATATCAAAAAGCAAAGCAGCAGCAGGCCTATGGCTACAGCGTCAGCTGTCCCAGGAAGAACAGGTGACAGCTGAGGGGCAGACGAGTCTCAGCGTGTGGGCTCAGTCCAGCTGTCCGGATCCAGGACGCAGTGTTTCCTGCTGTCGCCTCCTTGCTGCACCTGGGACCCCTGTCCCTTCTGTGCAGGTGACTGGGGGCCAGGGTCATCTGATGCCCGGGGTCCATGAATGTGGCTTCTGCACCAGAGGGAAGCTGCCCTGGGTTCAGAGGAGCCGGCTGGGCGCACCCCTCCAGGTGACCTCCAGGTCTCTCTCCTCCAGCCACTCTCTTCCCACCCGTTCCCAGCTGCTACGGGTCTGGCCCTGTACCTAGGGCCACTGTGACAGTCTGGCCAGGGTGCGCAGGTCAGCAGAGGTCGAGCTCACTCCGCCTGGCACACCCCGCATGGCACAGGGTGTGCAGGCCCACGTGGCAGCAGCTTAGATATCAAGTGAAGGTCAGGACTGCCGGGGACGAGTGTCTAAAAATACACGCTCCGCCTCACTGGGTGACGGGGTGACGGCCGTAGCGGTCAGACGAGAGGAACGCCTCGGTCCCGCCTGGTTCATCAGAAGACGTCACCAGGGAAGCAGCCAGTGCCCTACAGGAAAAGCTGAGCTAACACACTCATCTGAGCTCACCTGTTAGCTGATCCTCTGCCAGCAGGGCTTTTCCAGTCAAACCCGCAGAGAAAGGAGAAGCAGAAGCGACAAGGAACCCGGGGGAGGCTGCCCTCTGCTGGACACTGGGCTGGTCACTCCAATGCCCAGCAAACCCACTTTCCATCAGGAACAGAGAACACAGCTCAAACGAAAGCACTGCTCTGCTGACGGGCACAGGTCTTCTTCTGGGTCCGTGTCCACAGGCCGCAGGCCGGGTCCAGTCTGCCCGGCGCCGTTTCTGGGCTGCCAGTGGTCTCGGGCATTTTGTACTGGTTGGGCATAAAAACCCAAATAATACTTCACAGCATGGAAATTAGACAAAATTCAATGTTCAGCAGCCCTAAGCAGCGTGTCCATGGCCACTTCCCCTGCCCGACAGCATTGCTGAGCAGCTGTGACAACTGTCCGGCCCACGAAGCTCACCAACCAGCTCTCCGCGGACCTGCTCAGCGTCAGAGGACAGAGCACCAAAGATGCTCAGTCACCGAATAACGGGAGACTCACCGTTGGGTGTTGACTTCTGAAGCCTGGCCCGAAGGATGCAGAGTCACGTGCAAAGACTTGACGAGAGAGTGTCCCTCCTTAGCCCAGGCACATGCTGTGACACCCAGGGCTGGGAAAAAATATGTATTTCAACCACTTTCAAAAAAATGCGATCTGAAGTGAAACTGCTGCCAGCTGAAAATCTCTGTTCCATCTACTCTTTTCTCTTGTTGAAGGAGAGAGCGGCAGCAATGAAGAAATGAACCGGGAGGAGCACTTACTTGATTCAGTCATACCAGCAGGAACCCGAGTGGAGAAGCAGAGAAGATTAGGGACACAAACAAGAGCGGGAGCAATCAGAGAACCAGAGTGCACAGAAATGACAACTGACTGCAAGACGGAAATGTCCAGGTGATCTCACGAATAAAAACTAAAGATGCTAAGAAAGGAGCGAAGAGACTACGCTGGACCCCCACGGCCAACAGGCTGTCTAAGGGGAGCCCGAGAACAGGATATAGAGGACACAATCCAGGGGACAAACGTCCCGGCCAAGAGTGCAATGGTGACGCTGAGATGCTTATCCTGAACACCGGGATGAGAGAAATCATTTCTACAAGCTTCTAGAGACACTCACAGAGACAAAGTGCAGAGGGAAAAGACAGCGGGTGTGTGTTGCTTCTACAATGAAAGAAAAATGATCTAAAAAGTCATTATGGAATTTTTTCAAGTGAAATTCAGAATAAGCCACTGGACACAGAAACGAATTCAAGACCACTTTTCAATAGATCTACTTGGACGATAAGATTTGAAAGATGAACATTTCCCTTCATTAGTCCAGAAAGGATGGTGAACACTTACGAAAGCCAAAAATAGAAAAGAATGGCGTCGTCCCAGGAGTCACTAAATTCACTCTGACCCTTCCCGGGGAGGAAGAAAAGAAGCACTTTATTTACGTTCTGTTGTTCAGACTGCTGTTCCTGTCCAGGCTGGGACTCACACCCAGGGGGACATGGCCTGCGCCCCTTTGGAGGCGATTGACACAACCACAACTCCAGCAGGGTGCGCCCTTCTTCTCTTTCTTAAAGCTGCTTTTGTGGTGCGTCCTGGTGAAGCTGTGGTTGGGTCCATGGAAAGGTCCACATACATCCCAAGGGCTCCAGTTCCCGTCCCGTTTCAGGGCTGGGGGAACAACCAGGATGAACAACTAAATAAAAAAGTAAAGACAAGGCTGCTTTTGTTTAGGTCAAGGTTCTGGTCAGGGATCTCCTGAACTGCCTTAGGCTCCAAGATCCTGACACCCTTCCAGAATCCTCTCCCAACCAATTCTCTCAAACTTTCTACTCCTCCTCTAGAAAATAGGTGGAGCTGATGAAACACCCCCTTTCTAGAGTCACTGAAGCATTGTTTCATGGACAGCTCACTCGGGATTCTCATCAGAAAACAAGGATTCAAGTAGACAGGTCAGATGCCTGAAACCTGCATTTAAGAAGCACGTAGGAAGATTCTGGAAGCATCTCTTTTCTGAGTGTGTTCCCTATCCCACTTTTAATATTTGCTGTCTTACTGTTTTTGTGTGGTTTCTTTATACTTTATAGAACATCCTTTAATATTTTTTGCAAAGCTGGTTCTATGGTGATAAACTCCTTTAACTTTTGCTTGTCAGAAAAGGTTTTTATCGTTCCTTCAGTTCTGAACAATAATCTTGCTGGATATAGTATCCTAGGTTGAAACTCCTTTTCATTCAGCACTTTGAATATATTATGCCATTCCCTTCTGGCCTGTAGAGTTTCATTTGAGAAGTCTGCTGACAGTCTTATGGGGGCTCCTCTGTATGTGATGTTTTTCTCTGGCTACTTTTAATAGTCTTTCTTTATCTTGTATTTTTGAATTTTTATGACAATGTGTCTAGGTGAATTTCTGTTTGGGTTTCTTTTATTAGGAACTCTTTGAGCTTCCTGGATCTGGAGGCTTGCTTCATTCTTCAAATGGGGAAGTTCTCATCTCTTATTTCTTCAATACAGTTTCTGTCCCCTTTTCTCGCTCTTCCTTTGGGACCCCTATGATGCAAATGTTCATTTTGATATTATCCCAGAGGTCTCGAATGCTGTCTTTGATTCTTTGAATTTATTTTTATCTCTTTGCTGGTTTGCTTGATTGAGTTCCTCTGTCCTGTCTTCCAGATCATTGATTCTATCGGAAGCTTCATCCATCCTATTGTTGAATCCCTCTGCTGAGTTCTTTAATTCAGCCATCGTGTGTCTTACCTGTTTCATGTATTGTTTCAATTCTTCTCTTTGCTTCCTGATATTCTTGTTTCCTGACTCTGCTGATTTCTGGATTCTCATGAGTATGTTAATCACTGTTACCCTAAATTCCAATTCAGGTAATTTACATATGTCTGCTGTATTCAGATTTTCCCCTGGGTTTTTGATTGGACTCATAATTTCATGTATATTTCTCTGTGCCTTTGCTCTATTCGGTGTTCTGTTAATATTTCTGAGGATTAGGTTTCCTGGCGTTGCGTAGGTTAGGTTTGACTTGCTCAGGATTGGCAATTAGCCTGCAGTTTCGCCTCTACCCACAAGGTGGCACTAGCGGGTAGCTAGCGTCTCGCCGTAGTCCAGGGGGTGGGGCTCCCGATGGGCAGGGTTTCTGGTGGGCGGATTTGCTGTGGGTGGGATTTCCACTAAGTGGACCCCAGGCTCTGGTGTGAAATGGTTCTGGGAGGGGTTTGAGCTCTTTGGCTGGTTTCTGGTTTTGGCCGTGTCCAGTGTAATTTCACCACGCAGACTCCAGTTCAGCTCGCTCTCCTTTCATGCGCTCCCAAGTCGGCCCTCGGTGGCCCCGAATCTCAGCCCCACTGGGCCTGCCTCTTGCTGCCTCCGCAGCTGCTGCCGATCCCAGCCTGGCGCCACCACGCATCTGGAGATGCCCCCAACCTCAGCTCCATCTCAAATCCAAATGTGAGGTTCAGCTCAGAACTGGCTTGGGTGCCCTCACCCACTGTTAGTCGTCAGCTGTTCTGTCTCAGCTGAAGTGCCAGTTGTTTCTTGGTGTTTGTCTCAGGAAAATTGGAGATTTTTTTGTTTTTTGTTTTTTGTTTTGGTGTCTGTTGGAGGGACCTGAAAGTGCATTCTATGGAGTCACCATAGGAAGCTGATCTCCTGAGTGTGTTCCCTCCCGCCCCCACACCTACGCACCACACCTGCCACCTGTGGTCTGCTGCCCCCGCGCCCCAGGGCCCCCTTCCGCATGCTCTAAGCAAAGTTTTCTCCAACAAACCCAGCCACACTGATCTCAAGTCTGCAAGTGGTCACGTGACACGTGCATCGTCAGGCCTTTCAAGAGGACTGTGTTCAATAAAACCGGTTTATCAATTGCTATTAATTGATATCCCTTAATTTTTTTCTCAGACCCGTTTCAGGAGACAGCAAGGTTAAACAATTTCATGTGCTGACGGACTGTGGTGTCCTCGCTTGACAGCCCAGCAGCTCAAGGGATCTCATTGTTTACACTGAACCTCCAGTCAAGTGCTGCCTGTGTCCCCACAAGGCAAGACTTCACGCGGCAGCAGCTGGATAATTACAAGCTTTCCCATGTCTTCTCTCAATGCAGCTTACTCACAGTTACGGGACATACTAAATAAAGCCGCCTCATCAAAGGAGCTGGTGTTTGCTTTAAAACTGTACCAGGAAAAAAGGCACCGTGTTCTAGCACTGAGAACAGCCAGGCCTCCAGGATCTGAGGGGAGGGCTGTGGAGGGACACATTCGTAACCTGTGAAGACTTCCTTCTGCTGGCATTTCATCCAGAGCAGCAAGTGGGGTGCTGTCCTGAGAGAGAAGAGGGAGCCAAGCAGAACCCATCTCTAAGGTCGCGTTCCACCTCTAATGATTACCCAGGATTTGACGGCTTCAGTGGGCCTGTGTCTTTTCAATGACTGCTGATGGCAAGTTATCAGGTAGGGCCAAAGTTGGGACTCATACTCCCCACATCCTCCTCCCCACCCCCCAAAAAAAGTGAAGAGCTTTCAGCTTCCAGAAACCATTTCCCCTGAGATGTCTAAACTTCGGGGGCACAGAACGATCATTGCCATTTTGATAAGTAATATGGAAACGGGGTCCCACAACAGTTGGGTCCAGGAATCTGCCTTTTTAACAAGCACTATTGGGGAGCAAAGGAAATCTTTTTCTTCTGCGTGTCCCTCGGAGTTCTTCTGGGCTGGTAAATGATCAGATCCCACTTCTCTATGGATCAGAGATCAGGTCTTCTCGGTTCTGTGAGTGACATACGCTTAGATTTTTCCTTTACACTCTAAGTGTCTTTCCAAATGACAACCTCCACCCAGTCCTCAGAGCCCTTCAGTGATGTCACATTTTGCCAAAAGGACACTTTGAGTGACAGATCTCGGCTTCCTGGAGGACCTAATGCTGGTGCTGAGGCCGTCTGGGAAACATTTTGCAGGGGCCTCTTCGCAGGCTTTCCGCACCCGTACCCTGGCCACCCGCTTCCTTGCTCTGGGCTTCTCCCAAACAGAAATGCACTAATCTCTTTCTAGCCCACGCATGCTTCAAGGCCCGCTCAAATGCCAACCACTTCTTGCAGCCTCAAGAGACCACCCATGCACCTTTGTCCACTTACAAACTTTAAAACTGTAAGGAGAAGAAAAGGCTTTTGTTTCATTAGTCATTTCTTTGAGCAAATCTCATCTCTCTTACTGCGCAGTCAACTCCTCAAAGGCAGACAGACAGAGGCTCATAGTCTTTCACCTCAAGTTATAATAAAGCACCTCCGGCGTGAGTCATTCTGCAAAGAGCTCTTGAATGAATGAATGAATGAATGAATGAATGAGTGATGAAACAACGAATGAATTTGTTCCTCTGTTTCTTCTAACAAGCAGCTGAAGGTAAGCTGCAGAGAGCAGGAAAAGTTCCTCAATTTCGTACTGTCTGCAGGAGTTTCAAAGTCCTTCAATTACTTCATCTGTAAAACTCGGGGATTTCAGTAGACTTTTCAAAAGTTTGTGAAACACTTGTCTGTCTTAAAAGCCTAACATTCCTGATGCTCTCTCTGGCCTGACCACTTTTCCCTGCGCTGACAGCCAGCTCTCCGTAATCCCAGGAAGGACTGCGCCGTGCCTCCGAGGGGCTCAGAGGAGTCAGGGTGAGCTGGGACAGGAGGGGACACCAGCCTGGTTTCTGCCACGTCTTCCTCCACAACACTAATGCTGTTCCTCTTGAAAATTTCTAACAAGAAAAGCCCACTGTCGGTTATTAGGTGGCAGCTATTCTAACAGTTATTTCACAATGTGCCCCACTCCCACAGAACCAGGGAAAATCTGAACGTGACTGTCCCATTCACTCCTTCTAAAGGACGATATAAAGTTTCCAGTAACAGTTTGACAGCTGCCTTCTCTAAGTGTCCCAGTCTAAACAGTCTGGCTTGTGAACAGTCTCGGCTTCCGCGGCCCTGTGAGTGCTCTCTGGCTCATGAGAGAAGCCACATCAAAACATATTCTTCTACCTGCTCCACTTGTCCTTACATCAAACCACAATGTTCAAAGCAAAATGCAGCTGTTTGTCATTTAAAACGGTCACACACAGGTCTTCAGCAGCAATAGCCTGACTACCATCAGAATACGTTTCCCTGTGATCCAGTGCTCCTCAGATCTGAACGATTTCTTGCTCTGAAAGCAGATGAACCAGCTTGTAATTTGACGTCGCAGCAATGTGTTGTCAGGCAGGATCCGAGGCGGCCTGGGCACCAGAACTATCAGCTTGGCTCTTGGCGAACAGAAAGCAACACCTTTACGAGATCTGCACCCGGGTCGACAGGACACAGAACGTCCTAAGTATTAAAGTGGCTTCCTGCCGGTGCCCCCGCCCCACCAGCAGCCCCCGCAGCCAAATAACTATACAACGAGTCAACGTGTTGTAAAACAGTGAACGAGACTTAAAAAAACATCTCGCCATCTAGGCCATGCCAGCCACATGTCAAGTGTCACTGGACCGGGTTTCTTTTCTGCATGAACATTTCTCTCAGTGGCGCAATAAGAAGCAAAGCCAACCGACCTTCGGCCTGGGAAGGAGGATGTTGCGGGAGGATGGAGGGCACGACGCGCGGCACCCAGCACCCGGCACCCCACGGGGACCGGACGGCGGCTCGGGCTGTCACCGGACGCGACGCGGGCGGACGCGGCGACCCGGCAGCCGAGCCAGCGTCCCCGGGGGGAGGCCCGCCCGCATCATCCTACGCGTCTCCAGGTGGCGGCCGCAACCGCCGGGCACTCACCTGTCCGGGGACTCGACCCCGCGGCGCGCGAGGCCGCCGCCAGGAGCCGGGGGCGCGCGGGCCGGGGCGCGGGGCGCGGGCCGGGCGCGTCCCGCTGCAGCAGCGCCGAGCAGAGCCGCCGCGGGCTCTGGAACATGCCGGGCGCGCCGCCCGCCGGGACGCGGAGCGGGTGCCGGGCGGGGCGCGGCGGGGGCCGAGCCGGCAGCGCGGTCTGGGCCTCCGGGCCGGGGCGCCGCGCCGAGCGAGCCGAGCGCAGCCGAGACGCAGGCCCGGGCGGAGGCAGCGGCGGGAGCCGAGGGTGACCGGCCCGCAGCGCGCTGACAAAGCGGGCGCCACCAAGCGCCGCCCGGGTGGGGGGAGCCGTGCGGCCGGCCGGGGCGCCCCCCGGCCGCTGCCCCCGGGCCCGGGGCGACACTCGTGTGCCAGGACCGAGACCCAAAGCGGCGGTGGAGCGCGGCGGCCGCGGGGCGCCGGGAGCACCCGGTGTCCGGGGGAGCGACTCCCGAGAAGCGAGCGCCCCCGCCTCCGGCCGCAGTGGAAGCGCCCGCGGGCGGGGAGTCCCCGGCTGGTGCCGGGCCGTGGCCGCGAGCACGTGGGTCCGGGTGAGACGGCGCCCTGCGCGCGGGGGTCCAGAGGGGCGCCGGCCGGGCGCCGAGGGCCACCGTGTCGAGAAAGGGAACTCTGCACGGCAGAGCACGGACGCGCGCGGGCGACGTGCCTGGGACGCGTCCTTTCCTCGAGGGTGTGTACTCAGGCACAGGGGGCGGAGAAATCAGTTCATCCATCTCTACCAGGTAGATTCAGCGTCTCCAAAGGCCAGACGTTTGGCGATAGAAGAAGTTACAACAGACCGGGGATTTCTGGAAGGTGTAGGAGAAGGGTTGGCATTGGCTTGGGACCTGACGTGGAAATTCCAGTGCACATGGAACTGGGAGAAGAGGGAGGGTGATCAGCCCCTAGGGTGCTCGGGGCTCTCAGGTCTGTAGGAGGGAAGCTGTGCGCCACGACTTGCCAGGCTGGGTTCTAGCTTGCAGGCAGAGACCATGTGAGACAGGACGTGGTAGCGAGTGAGCTGTTGATGTTTTAGGAGGATTTGGCCAGGCCCGGCCTTGATGTGGGGCATGCAGCTCTGGCTCACGGAAAGGGCTCACGGAAAGGCAGGAGAGAGCAGACCGGCCCAGACCTGCAGCTGTTACTGAGGAAGAATGGATGGAAGAGCATCTCAGTCAGCTTGCTGATGACTAACAGAACCGAAGGTGGGAAGGGTGGAGAACCAATCCGAGAGCGAGCATCCTCCTCTTCGAGTGACTGATGAGCTAGAAATGCTGCGTGTTGTTTTCCCAGGATTTTGCTGATTCCCTCATCTAGTGGAGTGGGAAGTGCTCCACCGCCAGAATAGTCACCATGTTTTTCACACCTGGGTTCCGTAAGTCCCGGAGGATGGAGATGAGTCAGCTGGAGCTGTTGATGGAATTTCTGGCAGACAAGCTCATTGGCAAGTCATGAAACCCTCTTATTTCAGGTTCTCTATCTACGAAACAAACAGATTCACATCTGAGTTGTGAGGTGATAAGACAGCTAGCCGGTAAAAAGTGTTTGGCAGACAGCAAAGTGTTGAGCCAGAATCTGGTCACCGAGTATAGGGGTGTTCATTTATGCTTCTTTTCTTTTCCATGTGTTTGGAAATGCTCACAATATAGAATGTTGGGGGAAACGTGCTTCAGAAAATGAGAATACTGTTCTAATATAAACTCATTATGAAATGGACTCACAGAGCACGGGGAGGTGGATCTATCGTACCATCTAGCACATATTAACCACTGTCTACTTAGTTAATCAGAAAATTAGAAAGGAAAACATTCATTTCAGATGTGCATCCCGTGAATGTTGGCTGAGTACAGAGCGCGTTTCGGGCTCTCCATACAAAATGAGCGGGACACGTCACAGTTTAGTGAGACAGTGTGAGAACACAGATGCTCATGATTATCTGATAATGAGCTTGGGAACAAGGCTTTCTGGAAACAGAAAAGAAGTCAGGAGAGGCATTTTCAGTTTGATCACATTCAAACAAGTTCATCTCCAGGACAGAGGACACACTCAGCACACACACTGCTTTGACTAAGCTGGGTTCTCCTGAAACTGCTTCTGTTCGGCCAGTTTTGCGGGGGTTTTGCCTCAGTGCGCAGCAAACTCTTCCTCTTTGTAACAACACATACTGAGACTCTCATAGTGAAACCAGCCTATGAATCAAACCTCGAGATAAAAATGTGGGGGAGACAGCAGCACCCGGGCCCGAAGCCCCAGCCCAGAGAGGAGAACAGACAATAGTCTTCATACAAAATCCAGAAGCAAGCTCCCCCGTATGTTCTACTCATCAGTTTAAAGAGAACGGGAGCTTTCTCATCGTGTGGTTTCTGGCTCCCAATGTGGGTCTCTGAGTGGGTGGTGCAGGCCACCTGACCCCAGTGGGGCCCATCGGCTCTCATTGACTGAGCAGAGGGAGGGTTAGGAAGGGTAAAGTGTCAAAGGGCAGGGGGTGATTTACAATAATAGTAGGACAGCCCTTTAGAAAGAGCGCTTTGGAGCCCCTCAAGTTTGTGCCAAGACCAGGTCTGGCTGAGAGGCAGCCCTTCTGGGCAGAAGCATGAAAGTGGATAAGGTGATGACTCATGCACACACGCGCGCACACACATACACGCATACACACCCCAGAGGCACCCCCCCAGACACACACACAGACACACATGTAGACACACAGACACACACAGAGACACACACACATAGAGGTGCCCACACAGACATACATATAGACACACAGACACACAGA
>RJWH01003836.1:103818-132090 GCA_004363575.1 Solenodon paradoxus | reverse complement strand
TTCCTGCTCCTCCTGCTCCTCCTGCTCCTCCTGCTCCTGCTCCTCCTCCTCCTCCTGCTCCTGCTCCTCATCCTCCTCAGGAAGACAGAAGCTCCGAGAAGATGGGACAGGCTGGGCTGTGCTCTGAGTGCTCAGTCAGTGCTCTCTTTCCTTCGGCGCTGATATCGACCATGCGTGTGGACGGTGCCTTGTGGCCCAGGAGCATCTCCCAAACACTTGTCCCCAGGGGAAGGCACCGTCCTATGGAGAAACCTTTCATCTAACCAAACTGGGAAAAAAAGGCACGGGTGGACAGTTCCCCGGTTCCGTTGACCCTGGCGTCTTAGTTACTCTTGTCACCGGGCCTCACCTGTAGGGTCTGGAGTCCCTCTCTCACAGCACCATGAAGAAATGACCAAGGATGGACTGTGCCCCCACTGGCTGCCAACCTCAGAAACTTCTCTCCAGGAGCTGGGACGGCCCTGCCGTTCCCTTGAGGACCTGAGTTCCCCTGACTGCCCTTCCACTGCTGTGAGAGGCGGTCTATCTACTGGGTGACATTCCTCTTGCCCCCCACCCCCGGGCCTGGCCCCACCATGCAACGGGGCAGGAACCGGGTGCTGTGTCTTCCTAGGGGTGCTTGTGTCACCTAGGCCCCAAGTGAGCTCTGCTTTACTTTGCCCAGAGCCTTCCTGGGGTAAGTTTGCAAGTTTCTGTCTGTTTTTAAACATTGTTAACAGTTTTGAACGAGGAACGCCCTTCATAGTGACCTCCAGGGACTCAAGGGAGGAAGGAAGGAGATGCTGTCTTTGGGCCTGTGTGGGACATTCCTGCCACTGCTGGGGCCCGAGCTCCCACTCAGCAGGGGCAAAGGATAGTGACTGGTGAGGGAGAAGATGGAGGCTCTTATTGGTCACCTCTGCTTGGCTCCCGGCTGCCCAGCACTGGCCTGACTCCTCAGTGACTGGGGTGAGCAGCTGAGAGGTCATGGCTGGGCATAGGATTCTGTGTGCTGTCGGGTGAAAGGCAGGACAGGCAGCAGACCATGTCTGTCACTTGCCTTCCTGTCCCAGGCCACCGTTATCCCCGTTCCAAGCTGTTGGGTGAAGTGTCTTAGGCCACTGAGGTACAGGCTGGCGGTGTCTCAGCCTCTGCATTGACACTGAGGAAAGACTTTGGACTCCCAGGGGGCAGCTGGGCCCCAGAGCTCACTGGGGCCACCACAGCATGTGGGCTGGGACCCTGCCTGCAGTGGCCCCAGCATGGTCACCCTTCAGTTGCAGACCCCATCATCACGCCCAGGACAGCCACCGAGCAGAGCCCGTGCTGTGGTGGCTGGGCAGGGCCAGGAGTCGAAAGGTCGCAAGTAGGAAGCCTTTGGTTCTGCAGTGGACTCGGGAGGGTTGCTGGAGCCCAGGGCCTCTCTACACCAGCATGGGCGCAGCTGAGGTGAGGGGCTGGTCGGGTCCCTTCATAACTGCATCCCCACCAGCACAGGGCTGGTGCAGAAGGTGCTCAGTAAGCTTCTTCATGAAGAGACTGAGCCAAGAATAAGAGAGTGAGAGAGTGAGAGAGAGTGAGGGAGTGAGAGAATGAGTGAATGGATGAGTGAATGAGTGAGTGAGTGAATGAATGAATGAATGGATTTAATGGATGAGTGAGCAAATGAATGGACAAATGCATGAGTGAGTGAATAAGTGAATGGAGTGAATGGATGAGTGAATGAGTGAGCAAATGAGTGGGTAAATGAATAGTGGATGAGTGAGTGAGTGATGAATGGATGAATACGAATGAGTGGATGAGTGTGTGAGTGAATAGATAAATGCATGAGTGAGTGGATGAGTGAGCAAATGAGTGGATGAGTGAGTGGGTGATGAATGAGTAGATGAGTGAGTGAATGGATGAGTGGATGAATGGATGAGTGTGTGAGTGAGTGGCTGACTGGAGTGGATGATTGAGTGAGTGAATGGAGTGAGTAGATGAATGGATGAGTGTGAGTGAGTGGATGGCTGGAGTGGATGAGTGAGTGAGTGGAGTGAATGGATGAGTGTGAGTGAGTAGATGACTGGAGTGGATGAGTGAGTGGATGAGTGAGTGAATGAATGGAGTAGATGAGTGAGTGAATGGATGAGTGAGTGAGTGGATGAATGGATGAGTGAGTGAGTGGATGACTGATGTGGGTGAGTGAGTGAGTGAATGGAGTGAGTGGATGAGTGAGTGAGTGAATGGAGTGCATGAGCGAGTGGATGAGTGATGAAGGAGCTGTTTGAAGGCAGGGGGCCTCACCAAGCCCCTGCAGCCCCTGGCATATAGTAGGTACTTGGGAATTGCTTGTTCATCAGGTGAGCACAGGAAGGACCTGCTTTTCTGTATTCATCCTCGGCGACTTAATGTGCCTGTTTTCTTCCCGATCCCTTCGAAGCTACCTTTAATCTGTCCAAGCTGTGGACGTGTGCTCTGAGTTCTGCTGCGTCCCAGAACGCGGGCCAGCATCCCCGCTCCCTGGAAGGACCACGTGGCGGTCACACATCGGCTGTCCTGGCAGGACTAACCGGGAGGGCCTGTGGTGGGGACCTGCTTGCTGCTTGTGACTTGTCCTGTCCACCAAGGCTGCGGGGGACTTGGAGGTGCTGGTGGGCGTGGGTGGCTGCTGCCTTTCCCACCTGGAAGCCACAGTTTCCCCTTCTGGGAGGTAGGGCGAGTAGAGTCCATGTGTGGAAGGGCCTGGCCTAGGGCCTGGGCGTGCTGCGGGCCGGAAAGGGCAGCTGCCATTTGCTCTGTCACATGGACTTGTACTGAATGGCCAAGCTCAGGCACAAGGGCACTTCCTTGGACATATGTCCTCCGTGGACATAGATTTTCAGGGGCCCCCCTGCCTCCGAGCACTGGGCTGGGAGGCCCTGGGCTCTGGGTGGAGGACTGGAAGCTTCTGCCCTGAGATCCAGGCTCAGAGAGGAGCAGTGTCTTGTCTGCCCGGTTGCTGGGCAGGACGGACCTGCACTGGAGCCCATGCTTGTCCCCGCACTGCTGCCTCTCTGTCCCCATTGTGAGCCTGTCTAAGCCAGGTTGGGTCAGAGGTCAAGCTGCCCACAACTGTGAGGGCTGTTGGACTGGGCTGTCTGACCGAGAGGCAGCTTGTCTCCACAGGGCGAGGACATGGGCTCTGCCCCAGCCCGTGAGTTTCAGCCTTCCCCCGGAGTGACTGCATGGTGCTGCGGTCAGAATATTTGTGCCCCTCTCATCCATGTTAAATCCCACCCCCGGGGTATCAGTGGGTGATTAGGTCATGAGACTATGTCCTTATAAAGCCCCAGAGAGCTCCTGACTCCTGTACCCCGTGAGGGCCCGGCAGAAGTCGGCCACCTCTGGCCTAGGAGGTGGGTTCCCACAGTCAATGCGTCCCTGGCCCCGCCATCTGGGACCTAAGCTCTGTGCCTGCTGACAGCAGCCAGAGGTGCCGTGATGACAGGTGCTCCAGGAGGGAGCCGTGTGGACCCAGACACCTTTTCAGTCGGGCACGCATTGCTACCCAGGACCCTCTCAGGCCAAAGCTGCCTCGGCGAGCAGCGAGCTAGAGCCTGAGCCCCTCCCTTCCCACCATGGACAGAAGTTCCACGACATAAAGCAGGTGCCTCTGGGCTTATCTGCTGGTGCTGGGGCCTTCACCCATTCTAGGTACCAGGTTGCATAGCTGAGACGTGCCGCTCCTGGGTTCAGTCGAAGGAGGCGGGGAGCTCTGGGAGGGGGTCTGAGCCGGGGTGTGAAGGAGGACAAGACTTCGCCTGTGGATACCGTGCAAGGTCAGTGCAGAGGGTGAGGCAGGGGACTCTTTCAGACCCTGTAAGTAGGCTTGGTGGTGGATGTTGGGGACCCGAGACGGTGCAGAGGGCAGGGAGGTGCCAAGCTGGGGTCTCTGCTGGTTCCCAGAGGGAGCCCTGCAGTGGGCTTTGGCTGTGTGACCTTGGATCGGTCATCTCCCTTAAGCTGGAGCAAGTGGCCCGGGGAGTAACGACAGTGGTGGTGTCAGAGGTGCCTCTTCCAGCAGCTGCAAAGTTTCAATAAGAGTCTGCACGTGGTAGGGGGTTGCTGGCCAGAGATTTGCAGTGGGCTCCACGTAGGGGGAAGCGTTAGTGTGCATGACAGCTTTCCAGCTACTTGTCTGCTTTAGGCAGTGATGGCCAGTCTGTTTCTGCGCCCCTGTTTGGCTTGCAGACATGGGCATCCTGGCTAGCGTTGCTTTTCCCTCTGTAGAAATGTTTGCACGGGCCCCCGGCCACTTCTCTTGGGAAACTGGGTATGCTGTGGCTTGGAGCCACCCTTAAGAGAGCGCTGGGGGCCTGAAAAGTCGGGGTGGTGTCTGTTCACTCTCTGGGCCTGGCTGTGCCTCCTTCCTTGTCAGCAAAGTCTGTGTGGGAAGAAAGGGCTCCACGGCCTTCCATGGCAGCCGAGCCCGGCTGGGGAGGCGCCCCCCCGGCCCACCTGTCCACAGCTGGGAGGTTGTGATGCATTCGGTTTGGGTCAGCAACTATTGACCAAGGGTGGCTGTATGCCAGGCCTGCGGGAGCCCCAGAGGTGTCGGCATGAGGACCTTACCCGGAGGAGCTCTCTGATGGGGACGCTGTCCCTGATTCCCTTCTGATTGTCCTGGGAGCAGCTGTGCCAGCCTCCTGCCCTGTGCCCTGGGCACCGCGGGGCACCTGGCCCTATGGGATCCCTGCCCTGGGGGTCCAGGGAGGTGGGCCAGGTGGTGCAGACACAGATACCCCCACTTGACTGTCGCAGGCAGAGTGGGATCCCTGAGCCTGGAAGAATCTCCCACATTCTGGGGGAGCACTGGCAGCTGTCTTGGAGTTGGCCCCTCTACCTGACAACCGAAGTACCTGATCCCACGTCCCCAGGCTGGGCTGCGGGTGCCGGCCCTTCAGTGTTTGGACCAGCTCCAAATGGACTGGCAGCGGGGCGCCCTCCCTGCCCACCGGTGGGGTAGCCCTCCCTTCCAGTCTGCCCAGGCCGGCGCTTGGGGTCCAGAGAACTGGGTGGGCCTCTTCTCCATGACCCCTGCAGCTCCCCAGTCTCCAAACATTCGTGGGTGGGCCTAATGGGGTCGCACCGCTCACCCGTGCTGTGCAGCGTGTTGATGAGCGTGTCAAAAAAAAGAGCCCAGCATCCTTGTCCGTGGTGGAATTTGGTGCCTGGAGAAGTCAGGGGGAGCTCTTTCACAAGAAATAGATGCTCATATCTTGGGATTTGGGGAAACAGAACTGGCGAGGCTTTTTCTTTCCTTCCCAGGCACTCCGTGTTATTAAGACACTCTGTCTTCCCGGGAATGCTATAATTATTCCTGTGGCCCGGCAAGAGCAATGAGTGTTCGCATATATTTAAATCAGGAGGAAGCTCTTTAATGCGGACCCATAAAATAACTGTGGGCCAGTGGCTGGTGGAAGAGAGACTCTGGATGCATTGAGATGTGCGTTTCCCCTTCAGCCATGGCAGTGGGTGTGTGTTCACAGGCACACACACACGCACAGAGCATCGAGCCAGAACCCTGCTAAGTCTCTCCCCTTTTCAGTCGAAAAGAATCAATTATGCTTTGTGGTCACTTTCCAGAAACCACTTTGACGGTGTGATTTTGTTTCAGAGGAGAACGCGCCAGGCAGCCCCTAGAAATGGGGTGGCGGGGGGAAGCGCTCTTGGCAGATATCTGGGTGTCCGTGCGGGTTCTCAGCCACGGGGAATGTTGACAGCAGTTGGAACTGCGCGGCTGCTGAAACTTCGCCTCTAATTGAACTGGGAAAGGTAAACCCAGATTCAGAGCTCTGCACGCTGTAATTGCAATAATTTAATTTAGCTATTTAACCTGTAATTCAGTGGTATTTATTAAGGAGCATGGGAGAAAATGAGGCCATTAGGAGCAGAGATGAATACATTGAAATGAAAATGAACACTTCTAACTGCCAGTTGACCTTCGGTTTGTAGCAGTTTTTATGAGGCTGGTCACGGTAATTACCAGGACGTGAGTCAGGGAGGAAAGGGAATAATTCCGTAATGAACATTTTTATTCATTATCTTGCATTTTCAGGAAGCGGACAAGTATCGTACAAAAGTCTCACCAGTGAGATTGTTCTGTTTGTTTTTTTTTTTTTTTTAATAATCGTTTGTGGACAATGGCCCCGGGCGAGGCATCGCTCCGTGGGGACAGAGCAGGTCTGGACAGAGCTGTCCAGAGCAGCAGGGGCCGGGAGAGTCGCAGGCCGGGGAGGCGTCTCCGAAATGCTTACTCCTGCGGACAGCTTCTTGCTGTGTGCGGGGCCGAAGGTGGGGCCAGACAGAGTCCCGTGCCCATCAGGGTGAGCTGGAATGTGGCGGGGTGTGGGGCTCGGGGGCACAGCTGGGGTCATGTCGGGAGAGCCTCAGCCCTGGGCCCAGGAATTCTGCTTCTCCGGACAGCACCCCACATTCAGCCATGATGTGCATGCGCCCCAGTGCCTATAAATTACTGGGGAGTTTGGGGAGCAAGTAGGTGGCCGAGTGGGCCGTGTCCTCTGCAGGTAGCAATTCAGCATCATGATTTCACGGCCTTTCCAGATGTGGGAGAGCTGTTCCCGTGTCCTGTCAAGAAACTGCAGCCCCTCACTGTATACAGTAAGTGCTCAACAGTTAGCTGTCCATATGTCTGCAGCGACGGGAAAGGGACCCAAAGAAACACCCACATGGTCATGGTTTCTCTTTTCTGGATCCTGGTCCGTGCCTGTGAAGTGTTTAAGAGAAGAAAGTCTTCCTTTAAGGTCAGGTCAGAAGACGCAGTCACATCGATTTCAACAGTTGTGGTGGCGATGGGGCTGCAAAGAGAGGTTTCCAGCCCGGCGCCCTGCACGCGCTCTGCAGGCTTTGGTTCCAGTCCATTCTCCTTCTGCTTCCCAGGCAGCCATTCAGCCCTCAGTGTCCCTGGGACACTGTGTCAGCCGGCCGTGTGGGATGGCTTCCCAACACGGAGAGCTCAGTGTCCCTGCGCATTTGAGATGAGTCTTCATGTGACCGTATTATTTCCATTCCTGCTTGTGGCTGCACATTGGGGGTCATGCTGGGAGTCCTGCTCCTCTCGTTCAGAAGTGAGGGCCTTTGGTGAGGAAGTCCCCGTCATGCCTGCCTCGTGGTGAAGTCGCTGGCCTCAGTCTCGGGGTCCCCTCCACCCCAGCAGGCTGCCCAGTCTCCAGCTGAGGTCATTTCCATTCAGATGGAAGCGTTAGGATTGTATTCTATTCACGTGGCCAGGAAGGGCGGTGTGTCATGCATGTGCGTGTGCGTGCGTGCGTGCGTGCGTGCGTGTGTGTGTGTGTGTGCTGGTGGTGTCAGGAGCTTATTAAATACATGACTGCCCCCTCGCCCCCGCCACACACCACGGGGTCTTCATTTCTCCCGGAGCCCCTCTCGCGCGGCCTCTGACACCTGCGGGAGCATCCTGGAGACTTGCTTCTTGGGATAAAGAACTGTTCTCTGCCCATTTTCAGTTCCCAGCTTCACTCATCTTTATTATATGTACTGTGGTTACCGAAGGGAAAGGAGGACAGTGACAGGCCTGCCCGGAATTTGGTGCCTGCCCCCTGCTCTGCGCTCTGACCTCCCTGGGGGCCAGACTGGGCTGGGGCAGTGCCTGGCATCTGCAGGGCGTCCTGTGTAAGTGCTGTGGTCCTTCTCACTCGCCTGTGTCCCACCAGCTGTTCCAACCACAGTCCTGCAGTGCCCTAAGACGAGGTGGCTGTCAGTCACTCTCTGCTGTGGCCCCCTGGGGTGGGGGGTAGCCAAGAGGCAGGCAGACATACCTTTGGCTTTCAATTCTGCACCCGGAGGAGGTGGAGCCTCAGGTGTGAGAATAAAGCTCTTGAGATTCTGAATGCCAGCCTGGGGCCAAGTTCCAGGCACCCAGAAGTGCTGAGCCTTTGTTTTACCAGATCAGACCCCCCCCCCCAACCGCTCAGCACCCAGACGGCCTGTCATCTGCCTGTGCCTGACACCCAGTGGGAGAGCTCAGTTTTCTACTGATGTTTCGGACCTGAGCGGGCACATGCTCACTCCCACACAGCTTCCACTGCATCAGTCAGAAACTCCCAGGCCTCGTCCCTGTCCTCCATCCCATGGGCCAAAGCATTGTCTTCGCAGGTGCGTGTTCTCCCAAAGGGCAGTGGACCCACTTGAAATTCTGCCCCCTGCAGTCGTGGGTGCATTGGTCAAAGCTGCTCGGATGACCAGCGTCAGGGAGACTGTGCTGCTATGAAGTGAGAGACTTTCTGGAAAGGCTGCGGCCTGGTACCTTCTGCCAAGGCCTTTGATGACCTTACTGCTTGTTGGGGAGAAGGCACCATCTCCCTGTGTAGCTGGTGACCAGCGTGGCCTGTGAGGGACAGTGGGGGAGCCAGGGCATTGACGTCCTTGTGCTAGGGGAAAAGGCAGTGCATCCCCACCACCCATTTTTCAAGGTGCAGCAGGGTCTCGGGGTGCAGCATCCCCGTAGCCACCGGGGCAGGACACAGCCTGTTTCTGTGCAGGAACTTTGGAAGCTTCCTCTGCCTGGTTGCCTGGTTACGAGATCATTTGTCAGAGTCCCGGGAAGGGGGCTTGGCTGGGGAGCCATGGGAGGGAGTGGGGAGGTGGTGTCTGCTGTGGGGAAGGCACTGAGTACATTTGATCATATATCTAATTCCCATTTATATTGCACTGGACAGCCCCACTGCCCAGCTGCCCTCTCGAAGCCTTGGACCGCTGGGTTTTTTTTGATGCATGAATGAAGACTGGGAAGGAGGCCAGGACTTGGCTCCTGGGCTTCTTCATCATTTATTAGCTTCTCGTTTTAATTGTTTCCCAACTTCTTTGCAGATATTTATCTAGGAAGAATTGTCAGTTCTTGCTGCGTTGTGCAGACGCGCAGGGCAGGCGTCCACTGCAGAATTTTAACAGCTCTTCAGGGCTACGGGCAGGAGGCGGGTTTCAATTGGGTCCAGCAGGTGCGGCTGAGCAGCCTGCTGTCTGTGGGATGACGGGCATGGGTGCAGGGGGTCTGGGAGGAGGTGCCCACTCTGGAGAGGCAGGAAGTCAGGTGAGGAAATGTAGTTACAGTGGGTTTGGGCACCATGGGGCTGCAGGCCTGGCGGATGAGTGAGCTGGTGGCCTCGGGCAGATGGCTTTGCCTCTCTGAGCCTTGGATTCTCCATCTGGAATCTGAGGCGAGGAGCCCTGCAGGAGTTAGCACACATGGAGAGACAGCAAGTTCTCCGTGAGGTGGCCGTTGTGTCTGGGGTGCTGAGTCCCAGGGAAATGTCCCAGGTCTCATCCCGGAGGGGGTGTGGGAGGGGCGGTTGAGGGCGGGATACAGGGCTCGGAAGTGCAGGCCCTGAGCCTTCTGTGTTCAGGCCTCATTTTAGGGGTTCTGGGGTGATCCCCACAGAGGAGACGTGGGCACTATCAGAGGGATTCTCGGAGGCCTCTCTTCCTTTTCTTCCAGAAGAAGCCAGGAATTCGAATGGACCCACTCTGCCTATGATGGGTTCGCACAAAGGACTCAGATGGCAGGTCAGGAGCAGGCTTGGCCCATTCAGTGCATGTGCGACCTTGGGAAGGGCTTGCTCTGAACAGTGAGCTTCAGTCTCTCCATCGTTCTGTGGGCGGGGCTGGGCCTTGCTGGTTGCCTGCCTGTCGTCTCACAGTGGAGGTGTCCGTAAGTCCATCCTCAGCCTTGGGCTCCTCATCTGAACACAATGCAAATACGTACCTCGTGGGACTGCTGTGGAGTCAGAGACCCTGTGAATCGGGGGCTCCTGGGGGCGTGAGGGGCTGTCATCCGGGGCTGCTGACCATGGTTCACCAGACAGTTTTGAGCCCAGCCCTCCAGGCCTGGGTCTCAGTTCCTTTGCTTCCCTTGGGGCTCAGGGTCAGTGGGTGACCTGTGAGTCTCCCTTCTCTCCTTACAAGACAGAGAGAAGGGAACTGCTGCCCTGGCCTTTCTACAGATAAGCAGGCTCACGCAGAGCGGCTGGCCACCTTGACCAGGGTCACCGGCTAATGGAGCTGCAGTGGGAAACCACAGTGTGTGTCCGCTGCTCGGGCTCCAGGGAGGAGTGCCGGGCGCCCCGTGTGAGCAGAGCAGCTGGAAAGGCTGCAGGCTGGCCGGGCTCTGCTGCCCCAGGCTCTGCCCAGCAGTGGGGTGTTTGCTGGAAGCGCAGCTCTGTGGCAGCCCTGCTTACCGGACTCGGGTGTGTGGTCTGGACCAGCAAGGCCATCAGGTGGCCGCCCGGCTGCTGGGGACAATTTGGGGCCCTGAGCCTTTGCAGAGCTGAGGCTTTGGAAGAGGGAGGAAGGAGCTTCCACATTTAGCTTCTTCTCCGTCATATTTGGGAGAAGGATGGTGGAGACCAGATGCTTTGTGTGTAGAGACACACACACACGAGTCTCCCAGAACCCCGTCCCCTCGGAACTCTTCAGACCTGTTGTTTGCTTCGGGGCCATGGTGGTGGGCAGAAGCTGTGAACCTGGCCGGACCCTCCTTTCCTTTGACAAGCCTTGGGGCCAATGGAAGGGTGGGGTCCCATTGAATAGAGTCCTGCTGAATCCAGTTGGGTGCCGTGGAGGAAAGGGGAAAGACATAACCACAGTCTTTCCATTGGGTGGCTTGCTTCTTGCGCGTGAGACTGAAAGCTGCTTTAGGTTTGGGGTTTATCAAGACAGAACTCTTCTGAAATTTGGCTCAGATGATCCCCAACTTGATTACAAAGTGATGATCAAGCTCTCTTCGTGGTCTGCACGGTAGAGTCTGGAAATGTGGCGTCTGTTGTTTCTTCATGGAGTTACACTTATTACCTTAGATTTGGGTTAATCTGTCTTCTAGAAGAGAAGCATTTTTTAGAGAAGAGAGTGGAAAGAGGATTGGGGGACGATTACTCCTCTGCTGAGGATTGAGTTCTCCAGGATGTGGTGCCAAGTGGATGTGTATTATTTCCCCAGAAAATAATGTCCTTTAAAAAAAAAAAAAAAAAAAAGAACAGAAAAAAACCTTGCTTTTAACATTCTGCCCTTGGCATCTGTTCCAGGCACTGTGGACGAACGGAGACTGTGTTCTGACAATGGGTTAAAGCAAGCACTTACTGAAAAGCATTCTCTACTTAATTACATTTCCTTCTTCTGGAAGCTATTTTAATTTTTTTTTATAATCACATGTTAATTGTGTATTAGCGGGGCCTTTCTGATTAGTTGAAAACATAATGAAACCTTTGTAAACAACACAGAAAGAAAGAGGAACGCGTGAAGCACAGACCGAGGGAAGCCAGTTCTCAGAGGCTAAAATAACTGCAATGCTTGACACCAGGGTGGGGTGGAAATGGTACCTAGAAGTCCCTTTTTTGAGTGATGACTCCCTGATGGACCAGGGTGGTGGGGCCTGGTGACTGATCAATGGAAAGGGTGGGCTCAGGAGGGTCCCTCTCCTCCTCCTCCTCCCTCCGAGCCCTGTCCTGTTGGTATTCATTCATTTTCTCATTTCTTCACTCCTTCATTCCCTGCCCCCACTCACTCACTCACTCACTCACTCACTCACTCTTCCTTCGCTTATTCATTCATTCCTTCACTCAGCCCCACTCTTCCCAATAAATAGCTTCCTCTCGAGAGCACTGACCAGATGCTAGCTAGCGGCTTTGCAGGCACGCTCTAGAGCCTCAGTGCAGATCTTATCCTCATTGGTGGAGCAGGAAACGGGTGTGGCGCTGAGGTCAGCCATTCACACTCCATCAGCGCTGTGGGGCCCTAGGACCCAGCCAGCCCCAGTGAAGTTCTGAAGTTCCGTGTTCTTCCTTCCAAACTGTAGCAGGTCCAGAGGCAGCCTGGCACCTGTCCAAGCTGCCCACACAGCGGGAGGGCAGGAGGGACCGCCAGGCTGGACCTGGTGGATCAGGGGGCCAGGGGAAAGCTGGTAGTACGTGGCACCCCCAGGCCTGCCCGCATTACTTCGTTTGGTGCCCTTGAATGAGACACGCACACTTTTTCAATTTCTGACGTTTACAATTCCTGTCTGCCCAGAGGGGCCCGAAAGCCCTGCTCCGTTCCTCCGCTTGGAGGGCTGGGCTTTCCCGGGATGCCGTTCCCAGGCTGTGATTAGGGAAGCGTGGCTGGGGCGCTACTGTGTCGGGCGCCAGGTTCACCGTGCGCTCCAAGGATCGCGGCCAAGACAGGGCTGTGAGCAGACGCCAAGCAAAACACGCGCTCCGTCCAGCGGGGCCGGCTCCCTTCTGCAAAGAGAGGAAAAATTGACTTTCTGATTTGGAGTGTTGCTGCAACTAAGAAGAATCGCTCCTGCGATTGTTCTAAAAACCTTCCGGCAGCAGCACGGTCTTCATGGCCTCGCGATTCTGACTGGTCCTTACTCGGGCTTTTTATGTCATCTCTCCAGATCATGTTTAAAAAAAATGAATTGCTTCAGCTGGCGTGGTCGTCCCCCTCCCCCCACCCCCTCTGCGCACCTAAGTCTTTCTGCAGCGGACGCAGCAGAAATGGTATTTTTATCTCTTTGACTTCAGGAAGTATATTTGGGTTTCATCTGCGGCCGCTGATGCGAGGCTCACCCCTGAGCAGCCGAATCTAGGGCAGCCCCTGACATCCCTGCCTGCACTGGCGACAGAGGGACCCATCCGTTCCCCCAGAATGGTCGCGGCGCATGCGAGGCCCCTGCTCGCTCTGCGTGTTCAGGCACGTACTCCCCTCGACAAGGCCCGGGCTGCCTTCCCTCAGAGCCTGGATTCACAGCTCCCGGCCGCTCTGGAGTTCAAGTCATCTCTCGGCAATGATGACCTTGACCAGGCTTCCAGGAGTTTGCCTTTTGCCAAAAGTCAGTGGTGTCGGCCCCTCCTCCTCCTCTCAGTTCCTCTCTCTCCACTTCCTCCCCCTCATCACTCTCTCCTCCCAGTCCCTCATTTTCTCATGTAAGCTCTTGCTGGTTCCAAAGCCGTGTCTGCAGGGAAACCAGCCCGGAGCTGTCGGTCCAGCCCGGGTGCGCAGCCTCCTTGATATTTGGGACTGGATGCACGTTTGCTATAGAAGCTCACTGGTCCCGTCTTGGAACCCCGCCGCTGCTGCCCATAGCACCCACTCCAGCGATGGCAATCAGAAGTGTCTCAAGACCGAGTGTCCGAGAGGGGCGAGGGAGCCCCCGTGGAGGACCGCTGGTCTGGCCTTTCCTTCCAGCCTGGAAAAGGCCTGTAGACTATTAGCCTCTGTTTTTAGGTTGAAGTATAACCAGTAATGATAGGGTGGAATCAGAGGCCTGGGAAACTGAGACGAAATTCCTGCTGCTGAATTTTACTCCCCAAGCCCACTTTAGAAAGAAGTCGCAGGGCCGTCCTGGTGTGCGTAGGGCGACCTGGGTGGCTGACACGGCCGTGCGCTGCCCACGAGTGAGTGTGCGTGTGGGACTTGGGGCGGTCAGGCGGTCCCCAGTCTGTGTAATCTTCAAATGATCAAGCGGTTTTCCACTACAAGTTTTCCTTTGCTAAGTTTCCAAGACAACTCTGCGAGAATTAGGCTGCTGGACAGCCTTACGAGTGAGTGAACCATTTTGAAGGACTGGCCGGTGATTTTGGTAATATGCTGGGTCTGTCTCCGTTTTATTGCTTTTCCCCTCTTTCTTCTGATGTTCCTGCCTCCCTCCTCCCTCCCTCTGTCCCGCCCCCTCCCTTAGAGACGTGGGGGCCCCCGAGTTAGGAATTGAACTGAATGTGCTCATGGGCAAACACCTCATTTTGATGACCTGTGCTCTAAAACTATTTATGAGAATCATCCTCTGAGGCTTGAAATGTTGACTCATCCCTGGACCCCCAGTGGGGTCAGGTTCCGTGTGTCAGTTCAACCATTAGCAAACCCACCTTGGAGAAATCGAGAATTGGGTGGCCAGCGGCTTTTGTGCTGGGATTCCTTGGAGCGCCGTGTGGCCCAGCACGCATGTGACAACGGGAGTGACTTCCTGAGCTCAGCCAGAGCCCCTGCTTCCGCTGGCTTCTCGGCCCACTGCCAGCCTGGCTGCCGTGGGGTGCTGCGCGTTGCAACTCACAGCATCCTCCTTCCTGGGGCCTGCGCTTCTCAACTTCAGGGTGTCTGTGCGGCCCCAGCAAGGCCGGCCCGGCGGGCTCCTGGCTCCACATTGGACATCCCAGCCCCCATGCCATCTCGGTCACTGGCACAGCCCCCTCCTCCTGGCCCTGGCATCACTGCTGGCGGTGGGTGGGCAGTGCCATCAGAGCCAGCTGGCACAGCCTCTGGGCCATGGCAGGAGTCCCCTCCCACCCATGCCTGCGCCCCGCCTGGGTCTAGCCACTGGGCCACCCGGCCACCACCCAGGGGCTGCGGGTGCTGAGTGCTGTCACGGCTGCTGGCATCTGTCCTCCCCCACCGTGTCTGTGCATGTGCACACGCGTGTCTGTGTGGCCCTGTGTGGGGAGTGGGTGCTGGGGTTCTCTTCCCCGTCAACGCCCACGGTGCTCGGTGCCTCCCGGGAGCCTGCGATGGGCCAGCCCTGCCGCCGGCTTGGCTGCGCACGGGCCACCAGAAGCTCCGACACCGGGCCTGGCGCGCTGACCACCTCGGCTGCCGGCGGGTCGGAGAGCTGGCAGCGGGCAGCGGAGCGGGAGAAGTGCCGCAGGTTTTTCATATGGAAATGTGAAATAATGGGGTGATTAAATAGAGTTGTATATTAAAGTACATCTGACATTAGAATTACCATAATGTGCTGTAGCCTTAGGCTGAGTACTTTATTTGCCATCTGCGTCGGCCCCAAATCCCCCGGGGAGGCGCTAAAATATTCTGAATAAACTCAGCTCGGGTTCTTATTGAGAGTAAAATACCATTTGTGGCACGTCGTATTGATTCGTCTTAATTGTGGTGCAGAAAAGAACATTCACTGGCTGATGACTTTTGTGCTCGGTGACAAGCTGGCCGCAGCTACTCTCACTCTGCAGTTGGTTAACCTGGGCAGACAGGCGACGGGGCAGGCGGCACCTCGGCTGCAGCGGGGGCTGCGGTGCTGCCGGGCACAGTGCAGCTGGGTCCCTGCCAGTCCCCCCCACCCCTGGTCTCCCCCGGGGGAGCACTGGGGAGAGGGTGCCCCGGTGAGGGGCCCAGGAGACTCTCCCTCTGCCTTCCAGGCCCTCCGTGTCTCCCTGTCCCCTGGCACACACTGACCCGTTGGCTGGCCAGTATGTAGTGGTTGTCCTGGAGAGGCCTTGACCTTTTCAGCCCTTGACGGGAGAGATGGGTTATGCAGACAGAGGGAAACACAACTGCAGAAAGAAAAGGAAAGGCACCTATGTAGGATGTGGCCGGTTCCTAGCCTGGACCTGAGGGTCCTCCCGCCCTAGGGGCGCAGGGTGATCACAGCGTACTCTAAAAAGCCGAGTCGTCCGCGGAAAACGCTTGTTGATTCTGACACTACTCCCCATCCGTGAGGTCCAGTTTTTACCCTATAATTGCCTATCATTAGACACAATTTAAATATTCAAACATTCTCCACCAACCTCTGGCTAGCATGTTTTTATTACAAATTCAGAACAAGGGAATAACCTTTAACTTCAGAGACAAATGAGACAAATTTACAAGTGCATGTCGGCTGTTTTCTTGTGTTTTATCAATCCCCGCGGACCGGAACACTTTTGCTCTAATGCCACTCAGAACAATATACATTTATTACAACTTGTTTGTCGTGTGTCGGTAATGAGTCCCTCTGCATTCGCTAACCTACATAACTCTGCGTCCACGCTCTCCATAACGTCAATTATCTCCTCCGAGCTAAACGTACCTTCCATTAAAGCGAGATTTACTGCCCCTGCAGTTCTTCTCGAGGCGGAATGTGGAGATTTTGTGGATTTAAGGAAAGGAAGGATGAGGAAGTGGTGAGCGATGGAGAAGGATGACGCCCCGTGGCGGAGGAAGACCCTCCCGGCGAGCTGGGAAGGCGCCGGGCTGGGCGCGCGCTCAGACACCCAGGCGCACCTGAGTCCCCGCACACACCTTGCATTTCTGGCCTCTTTGTATCTTAACTCACTCTTCATTTTCCCATTAAATGATCAGAGTGGTGGCTCTGTGTCTCCCTTTCATGTGCTCTGCTACATCCCTGTCCCCAGGGTTCCAGCATCCTTCCAGACAGCCCCATATTTGGAGGCAGGGGATGAGGGGAGTCAAAACCTTGAAAAGACTCATCTCTTGCCCCGAAACCTCCTGGGCAGGCGCAGGACCCTTTCAGAAGTCCACAGGAAGCAGAGTTCAAGGATCTGACAATGCATCCATCCATTTCAGGGGAGAGGCTTTCACTCAGAGGACGTGAGCACCTTGTGCCGAGGGGGAGTTTGTACAGAGGCTCTGCAGCATGCCGTAGCCTGGAGAACGCTGGAGTTACCTGCTCCTCCGGCTCTCCCATCTGTCGGGCAAACACGACACCTCACGGGGCCTTGATGCCCCGTGCTCCACAGCATTGTTTTATTTCAGGCTCGGGTGACTGTTTCCTGAGCCCCAATGGTGCACCTGCTCTGACCACAGAAGGGAGCAGTTGAAGTAGGTGGTGAGATCTGGGCGGGGGCGGGGGTGGCGTCTGTAGCTGCTGTTGGGTTTGAAGACGTTGCTGTTTCTCTTAGCACCTGGATCGCATTGTTCCTGAAGGTGGCTCATGGCCGGGTGTTCAGAGGAGAGGCTGGCTGGGGTCACAGGACTCCTCCTGCTTGAGAGGGTGACAGAAGGTCATCGAGTGTGCTGGTGTCCTCTGAGGGTGGGTGTTAAGTTCCCCTTTGTCTTTCTGACCCCCTGGTTTTCTTTCTTTGTGGGTTCCCATTGGTGGAGAATGCATCTGTTTCGAGACAAAGCTCTCCATGGGCTTAGTAGCTACATCCTTCTGTTGCCGTGAGGTTTTGCTCAACTGAACAGTTCTGGAGTAAGGCTTGAGAGTGAGTTTGAAAGTCTCCAGTTTTACTGTGATGGAATTTTCTTTTTTAAAGGAAAGCTGCAGGCAGGCAAGGAAGACAGAGGAAGAAGAAGAAGCATCTTTATTCTATTTACGTATTCATATTGGTTTTTATCCTCGCCCCCGGGAGGTGAACCCGGGTCCTTGGGATGTACATGTACTGTGCTCAACTGGAGGCGATGGACCTAACTACTCCTCCACCGGGGCATTGGAATTTAGCAAAGGCCTTGGATTAATAGCCAACTCAGTTTCTCTGCGTGTTTTTAGAACCTCCTCAGACTGAGTCCAAACCCCCTTGGAGTCCCATCTCCCTCCGTGACGCTGTGGTCACTCCTCCATACCCGGGACACTCAGCGTCCTCGGCCAGGCGCCCCTTCTCTGCATGACATGCCATCGTCCTTCCCTGCCCAGCAGCAGGGCCCCTCCTGGGAGCAGCCTGGCCGACCCTCCAGGCTGTCCATACCCCTGTCCTGTGTGTTCTCTGTCACGCAGCATGCCTTTAACTAGTGACCTGGAGGCCAGAGGCCTGGCTAGACGTTTGTGGAATCATTGGCCGCTGGCATGCAGCAGGCCCCACGAGGGCAAGGGCTCCCCTGCTTCCCTCCACTCAGCACCGGCCTTGTGTGTGGCAGACCCCGTCTGTCTGTAAGGAAGGAGGCTGAGGGCCGCGTGACTAGGCGTGCAGAAGGCCCTTCGCTTTTGCTGCAGCGGTGGTTTCTGGCTTCCGGGTGCTGTGTGACCTTGGGTGTTGTCCTCAGGCATGGCCTGGCACCTGCCAGCAGGCATCTTCACAGTCAGCCTTTCGCTCTGGGTTTGCACGGTGAGTTGGTGAGCAGGACAGCCCTGCAGCTTGGAAGCGGCTCTGGAGGATTCGGTTGGGTCAGCGTGCCCTCTCCGGTGGCACCTGTGTGTCCCTCGGCCACCTGTGCTGCAGCGAGCATGCGCCACTCTGCGGCCGGGCAGCGGCCCCCGGGCGCTCATCGTGCCCTCCACCCACGTGCCCTCCTCCTGATCCGGCTGTTGGCTGAACTCCGTGCCGTGCTTCCTGCCTGCTGTCCTCCAGCTGCTCTCAGTCACTTTGCCTGAGATTCCTGTGTCCACACTTAACTCCCCTGACCCGCGGGTCCATTGTGGCCTCCAGGAGGGAGGGGTTTGGGTCACAGTCGAGCCCCGCTGTGACTGGTACCTAGTACAGTGTATGAATGAATGAATGGATGGATGAATGAATGAGACCATTCAGGAGAAGATTGGTTTCCGGTGGGTCCAGTAACTTCCCAGGACTGCCTCTGCGTAAAGCAAGATTCACCTGTGTTTTTGAGCACACCTGGCTCTCCCCGGAACATGGGGGTTTTCCTTCAAGGAAGGCTCCACGAAGGATGGAGTCTCTCAGGCCCCTGCATCTAAAGTACAGTTTATGTCTGCCCCATGGACGCCGCCAGGGTAAGTGGACAGTACCCTAACACGTGACTGAAGTGTCTCCCCGTGTAAGGCCCAGTCATCTGGACCGGGGTGGGCATTTCCCACCCACACTTGAAGCCTGCTGGCATTGCTGTGTACTCCGTCCACCGTGTGGGTGGGTGATCTGGCATCGCTGGTCCAGGCCCTCCCAAGGGCTGGTGATGGCAGAGTTGGTGACCTGAGGGGAGTGGTAGCCAGTTGTGTGTCTGGACACCGCACAGACCCTGGACTCAGCCCTGGTCCACCAGCCAGGTAACCTTGGGCCCGGACTTAACTGTGCTGAGACCACTTCCTTTTCCTATAAAATCTGGATGAGAACTCACTTTCCAAAGTCACTGTGCGCATCCAGCTGAGGGCACAAGCCCTACACGGGGCCGAGCAGGTTGTTGGGTGCCAAAGACATCCAAGTCAAGGGCAAATGACGACCTGGTCGGGCAGCCTCCCCAAGGCTGCGGGCGTGCAGAGGATTACACTTGGCCTGGAAGATGTTTTGCAGGTAGAGAAGGAAGGCAGGTCTTCCAGGTGTGGGGAAGGGCGCGAGCAGGGGCCTGAGAGACCCGCGGGGGGTGCCCGCGTCTGGGTGAGGCCAGTCAGCGTGGGGGAGCCTGCAGCTCTGTGCTTCGGGAAGCTGACCGGCCAGTCCTGCGAGGGAGGCACAGAAGTGGGCGCTGGCCACGGCGCGGTGGCGTAACATCGGGATTCTGTTCAGCCAACTCCGGTGCCCGAAATCCCAGCAGGTTGGAATGCAGCTGCTGGGAGGCGTGGGCGGTGCTGGGTGGGGACCGTTTGCTGAGAAATCTCAGCGGAGCCAGCGGAGCCTTCCGGAGGTGGCTGACCGGTTCACCCGGACCTGGGCAGACGCCCTTTGTCCTGGGGGCGATGACTGGGGCCCCACTGGCCGCGGCCGTGGGAGCAAACAGACGGACTTGGCGTCAGCACAGGCCACTGAGAGCTCTGTGCTCTAGTCACCGCGGTGGACAGGATCGAGCCCTGTCCCCAGACAGCTTGGAATCCAGCCCAGACAGGGATTCTAAACTAATAACCAAAGCCAGTCGTGTGGCCTTGGGCAACTGCTTACATGCCCTGAGCCTCCTGGATTGTGCTCCACATGGTCTCCGGGGTGACGTGGTGAGGGGCTGGCTGAATGCGGGTCCTAGACCCCACTTCCTAATTGAGAGGGCTCTGGGTGTGTGGTTACTGGGTGCGGGCTGGGTCCTGGCTAACAGCAGAGCTCCCAGTAGGGAGAGGATGCCCAGCTGCCTTTTGTTCAAGAAACAGATGAATGGTCGACCATCCTGCTGGCTTGATCATTCAGCCCTGCCTGCCCGGCTCTCACCTCCGGAGCTAAGTGCCCTGATCCGGGGCAGCGCAGAGGCAGAGACTCTCTGCGTGGGGTGATGGCCAGGAGTTCAGGGTTAAGGAGGCTTATGGAGCCTGGAGGGCGAGTGCAGGGGTGGATTGGCCACGTCTGCACGGGAGAGGCCCAGGGAGACCATTACTAGGAGTGACACTGTCACCACCAGCACCCCCACCAACAAAGGGCGGGTATTACTTTCCCATGAGATAATCGGCATGATTTCATCAGTGACTGCCATTGTAGCCCACAGCAGCACATTTCTGCGTTGCAGTTAGCACGGGGGCTGGAAGGAAAGGGAGATACTGAGGCACTGGCAGCTGCCCCACCCTGGGCCCTGGGCGGGGAGACAGGTCTCCCCACTCTTCTGGTTGATCAGGCTTTAATCAGCTCCAGAAATGCTGTGTGGCCTTGGTCGAACCACCATCTCCAACCCTCAGTTTCCTCATCTGTAAAATGGAGCTGATCACTGTTCTTACCTCGGGGGCGTGGGGGCATCGTGTGAGGTCCAGTCTCCTTAGCCGCAGCCCAGCTCCTCGCTAGGATGTAATGGTCTCTTGTTACCACGGCAGTTGTTTTTCCCTCAGCTCCACCGTCTCTCAGAGAGTTCCCATAGAAGGAACAAGCAGCAGTGGCATAGTCATAGATGACCCTGTTCTGAAATAATACAAATGAAACGTGCAGAGTCCTCCCAGGTGACATTTTCTTTCTGGAGCCATAAGACGGGAGACAAGTTTTTAAACTGAAAACAGTAGTCGTGACAGTGATTAGGATCATTTTGGAGCTGTGGAGACAGCATCATGAGCCGTCTTAAGGACGGGTTAGCTAGTCAGTCGACTCGGCCTCTCCCTGGGCACCGGTATCTGAAGTCCAGAGGAGGAGGGTGCCTGCCACAGGAGACTTGGGCGCCGTGCTTCTGTCCCTGGGTCTGTCTGTGTGGGTGGCCTCCCTGGAGTCTTCATCAGGTCCCCCAGGGCATCCTGGCCCCAGCAGGCACCCCCCCTCTCAAATAGATCTGACTAGTGGGAGGAAGATGGTCCATCTCTCAAGGTGGTGGATGGAGCAGGAGGGCCCTCCCTTCTGGCGGTGACACTCTGCTTTTCTGAGCTTTAGTGTGAGTAAGCATGAAGTGAGCTTACTACAGGGGAAATGCCAAACCAACTGTAAAGTGCTTTGCAAACTGTAGAGGGCTACTCGTGCCAAAATCCAGTTGTTACTTCAGCATTGAGCTGGAGCATTGCCTCTAGCTGCTGGAGAACGGCCGCAGGATGTCACCTCCCGCCCTCCTGGCTGCCGGTGCCTCTCCCGCTGCTTGGTTTTGTCCAGTTGGAACTGCTGACCTCCCACCCGCCCGCAGGCAGGTGCTCGCAGAGGAGCGCTGGCAGTTAGAGCCTTTTCTTTAATAATAATTCACGGAAAGTGAGTTGCTTATTGAAACTCCCTGATACCTTTATTGGTTGGTATTCGAGTAACTGGAGGAACGCTTATCTAAATATTCATTGAAAGGCGCGTGGGCGCATGCACATGGAAGCACATAGGCGTGCACGCTTCCCGAATTGCGGCGGAGGACACACTCCATTGCAAGAATCCAGTTGCGTGTTCGACTCCCAGGGGCCCCAATAAAAAATAATGTTTCCTTGGTATTTGCAAGTTTCTACTTCCCCAACTTCTAATGCGTCAGGCAGGCGGCATTGTAATCCCTCCTAGGCCAGGTTGTGCAGAAAGGCACCCTGAACATCCGCCGCCCTGCAGGGGCGGATGATAAAAACCAAGCGTAGGAAATGCAAACTTTTATTTCGCAGTGATGTGTGTGTCCACGTACAGGGTCTCCCGTGGGTCCTCCCACCCGCTTCAAGGCGGGAATATCATTTCCATTCTACCAATGAGGACATCCAGGCTCGGAGAAATTGCGTGCCTTGATCGACTTCAGGCGTAGGGAATGTCAAGGCCAAGCTGAGCTCTCGGAGCTGGAAGAGGCAGGGAGGGTTCCAATTTGGAAGAACCTAAGGGATCTCTTAAAGCCACCAGAGCAAAGAAGACCCAATGCAAGTTTCTGCCAACTGACACTGGAAATGTCTACAGAAGGAAGGGGCCAGCCAGGAAAGACACGACCGGGGTCTGAGTCACACAGGTGGCCTTTCTCGGTTTGTAGGCCTGGCTTGCTGCTACTGGGTAAATTGTTGCAAAATAACCTAGGCGCCAAGCCAGCCTTTGTGACCTCTGGGGTCACAGGAGCAGCGTGGTGGCAAGTGCCTGGGCCTCCAGCTCAGCTGTCAGGTGGCCCTGTACCCTGGGAGGGGTGATGGCCAGGGAGCCTCAGACCCTGCCAAGGGGAGGGGGCAGTCCTCGGTCAGAAGCCCCCTTGTTCCCGGGTCTCCTGCTGCCTTTAAAAATGAGCCGCTGTGCCTGCGTGTGCCGGGAGTTTAAAATATTTACCGAGTTTTCGAATAGAAAAATGTTCCGAGTGACTCTCAAAGACTTCGTGACATTGTTCAGTTCTTAAAAGTGAGCAGGCCCAGTGCTCAGGGCTACTTCTGGGCAAGAGATAACCATGAAGTAGCAATATGGAAATGAACATTTTATTAAAAAAGAAAGAAAGGGGGGAGTGGGGACAGAGTTGTCTCGGGAGGACTTTGAGGGCTGGGAGATTTAAAAAACGGGAAGCTGTCAGATCTCAGGAAGGCGTTTGCCTGCAGTGAATCTTGCCATCGTGTGGAAAGCAGTCGGGGGACCAAAGCGGTTTGGGGGCGCAGGGAAGGAGTGAGCGAACCCCGCCTGACGAGCCTGCCCGTCTTGGCTGCTGCTGACCCCACCAGCTCTTCCCCGCCTGGTGGGGAAGTATCGGCACGTAGCTTCCCTCCTTGATGGCTCCCAGAGTTTTAGAAATATCTCCCGATTCTCCTTTAGAAAAGAACAAGAAAAAAATCCAAGAAGTGGAGCATCTGAGCTCTTTAAAACATGCTTCTCAGCAGCTGCCATTTTGAGTCAAAAAAAACCCCAAGAGATTCTTTGAATCGGCCATTTCGGCTGTGGCGCGGCCTTCGTTCCCGGCCCGTCTAGCTGTCCTGCATGTTCCTCGGATGTTCTGCCTTCCTCGCCAGCCAGAGAACTGTCTAGAAAACATGGGGCCATCAGAGCAACAAACAAATTGCTCTGGAGGTCCTCAAGGAAGCGAGGATGATGCAGAGAGACTGGGGAACGGGGTGGTCCTGCCTAAAACATGAAGAACTAGGGCCTCTGGTGCCATGAAAGGATCAAGGTGTAGGCTACAGAGACACGCTTTCCTTGGAGAGCTGTGACCTTGTAGGGTGTGGTCTCTCAGGCTACTGGCTCTCGTGTCAGAGAGGGGCTTTATCTCTTCTTATTGTTTCCTTACTTATCCTGCCTGGCTTCAGAACAGGATTTGAGGAGGACTCTAAATATGGCTTCTGGCCAGCTCTCCTGGGAGGCTGGCTGAGGGACCCAGTTCTGTGTGCTACGTACTTCAACGGCTGCGCTGAGGACAGGAGACGGTGCTCCGAGGACGCCAGCAGGCTCTGTGCTGGGAGCGGGTGCAGGCGGGAAGGCTGGGGTGTGGGTGTGCCTTCAGCGCCCAGCGTGAGAACCATGGCCGCCTGGCCCGGGAAGGCCTCCCTGCTGTTTTCCAGGTGGGGAAACATCTCAGGCTGCAGGGTGGGGACCTGAATTCCCCAGACATCCTGGGAGAAAAATGATCCAGGCACCCTGGAGAAAGATAATCACCTCAGAAGTGCCCCTTGAGTGGTGTGAAAAGTGGGTGACACCGGATTCAGAGTGCTCTGGCTTTCTGTCCTCCCTGCTCCCTGGTCTGGTCACCAGACACGTGCAGACACAGTCTGGGAGACCAGAAGGGAATGGTTCTGGGAACACCAACCTTGCAGAACACGACTTGGTGTCTGGTAGTGCAGTTCCGGCCCATGGCTTCTGTGCTCTGGGGCTGTCTGCCCCTTCAGCGTCACAGGGCCTTTGTGTGACGTCGCAGACACTGCGAGGCAGGGGGAGGTCCTGGCCCCTGGGAATCTGGGAAGACTACCCAGTACAGAATTCTGGGTGTTGGGTTCCAGAGTCGCTAATTTTGTCCTGTTAAGGGTGCGCCGTCCGAAACCGAATTCGAGGGGGGTGCGAAACAAAAGGAATCTCTGCCTGGGGTTCAGAAGTCCCCGAATGGACTGGGGAAGGTCACCCTCTCCACCCTGCAGCTCTCGCAGCTCTGCTCTTTATTAACGGTAACACACTCCAGGTGCAGGAGCCTGTGGAACCACAAAAGGGGCTTCTGGGGATCATGCCCGGGATTCCCGTGCTGGATCTGGGGTGGAAGTCTCCCCAGCCAGCCAGCCGAACCGGAGGGCCTGCCTGCGCCTGCCCTGTGCCCGTGGAGCCCGGGGAGAGGTTTGCCTGGAAAGGCGGTGAGCTCGCTCGCCTGCAGGCCAGGGAGGGCGGCCCCAAGACAGGTCCTGGACACCTTCAGCCTCCATTTTGTGACTGCCTGGATCACCGACACTGACACGCTGGCTCAGTACCACCCGTGTCCACTTGGCTCGCTCCCAGTGTCACCAGAGCCTTGTCAGATGTGACGACATTCCTTCTCCGTTGGCACTCTGGCCCGGGACTCCCAGCAGGCCAGGCCCTGCTGGCCCAGCCCAGGGGTCTGGGGAGGCAGGGTCCTCACGGAGGTGAGGCGTGCCGGGCTGTGTGCGAGGATGGGGTCCCGGGGCAGCTGTCACATGGAATAGTTCCCAGCCCCTGTGAAGTTCCTTTTGTTCCCGCCTCGCCACGCTTCGGCAGGACAGTGCCCGCTGCTCTAACACGGACGCGTATGAAACCAGAGATCTTCCGAAGGCCAAGGTCCTCAAAGAGGCATTGCACCCTGTTTCCTTAAAGGAAAGCATGTTTACCATTCAGTTCGGTTTGTGTTTTTTAGACCCTCCTTAGATCGAATATTGCCTAGGTGGGCCCTGGTAGAGGAGTGGTTAGGTCCACTGCCTCTGAGTTTCATGTGCATCCAAGGACCCGAGTTAGCGTGCTGGGGCCGGGGAGAACAGTAAAGATGAACAACTAAACAAAATAATAAAAGGCTTCTTCCACCTCTCTCTTCCTGTCTGCACCTTTTCTTAAAAAAAATAAACTATGATTTATAATCAGTGGTTCCCCATGGGAGACAAGAGTGGTGCTGTCTGGAGTCACTTTGGTCCGCACAGTGGATAGGGCCAGGGGTGCTGCTGACCACCCTTCAATGAACAGCTCTCTGTCCCCCCAACAGAGTGACCCGGGTCTAAAGGTGCACGCCCCCTGGTCTAGAGCTGTGGATGTGCAGAGAGGCCTGGAGGGCTGAACTGCAGTGCTGGCTTCCCCATAATCCAACATTTTTATCGTTTCTGTGACTTGAATCCCACTTTCTCCCAGCACGATCTCATTTGGTTTTTGAGATTAAGTGAATAAAAACACCTTTTCTTGGGGGAGCACAGCGTGGCCTACAGAACTGAAGGAACTTGCTGAGTTTCTGTGATCCTTCTGGGCTTTGCCGGGGCGCCTGCACACGCAGCTGGTGCCTGCAGTGTCCCGGCCAGGGGTCCCCATGTGGTAGGCGTAGACCTGCTCGCGAGTGGCCCTGCCACCGCCCTTCGGAGCCGGGGCTCCGGGCTCCGCGCTGCGCCCGTCCAGCCTCTCACGCTGCCTTTCTGTCTGTGTCCCCAGGTAAAGATGAGCCTTCCAGCTACATTTGCACAACCTGTAAGCAGCCCTTCACCAGCGCGTGGTTCCTGCTCCAGCACGCGCAGAACACGCACGGCTTCCGCATCTACCTGGAGCCCGGGCCGGCCAGCAGCTCGCTCACGCCGCGGCTCACCATCCCGCCGCCGCTCGGGCCCGAGGCCGTGGCCCAGTCCCCGCTCATGAATTTCCTGGGTGACAGCAACCCCTTCAACCTGCTGCGCATGACGGGCCCCATCCTGCGCGACCACCCCGGCTTCGGCGAGGGTCGCCTGCCCGGCACGCCGCCCCTCTTCAGCCCGCCGCCGCGCCACCACCTGGACCCGCACCGCCTCAGTGCCGAGGAGATGGGGCTCGTCGCCCAGCACCCCAGTGCCTTTGACCGAGTCATGCGCCTGAACCCCATGGCCATCGACTCGCCCGCCATGGACTTCTCGCGGCGGCTCCGAGAGCTGGCGGGCAACAGCTCCACGCCGCCGCCCGTGTCGCCCGGCCGCGGCAACCCTATGCACCGGCTCCTGAACCCCTTCCAGCCCAGCCCCAAGTCCCCGTTCCTGAGCACGCCGCCGCTGCCGCCCATGCCCCCCGGGGGCACGCCGCCGCCGCAGCCGCCCGCCAAGAGCAAGTCGTGCGAGTTCTGCGGCAAGACCTTCAAGTTCCAGAGCAATCTCATTGTGCACCGGCGAAGCCACACCGGCGAGAAGCCCTACAAGTGCCAGCTGTGCGACCACGCGTGCTCGCAGGCCAGCAAGCTCAAGCGCCACATGAAGACGCACATGCACAAGGCCGGCTCGCTGACCGGCCGCTCGGACGACGGGCTCTCGGCCGCCAGCTCCCCGGAGCCCGGCACCAGCGAGCTGACCGGCGAGGGGCTCAAGGGGGCCGACGGCGACTTCCGCCACCACGAGAGCGACCCGTCGCTGGGCCACGAGCCCGAGGAGGAGGACGAGGAGGAGGAGGAGGAGGAGGAGGAGCTGCTGCTGGAGAATGAGAGCCGGCCCGAGTCGAGCTTCAGCATGGACTCGGAGCTGAGCCGCAACCGCGAGAACGGCAGCGGGGTGGCCGGGGTCGCGGGCGCAGGCGGCGGCGTGGGTGGCGCGGCCAAGGTGCTGGCCGACGAGAAGGCGCTGGTGCTGGGCAAGGTCATGGAGAACGTGGGCCTGGGCGCGCTGCCGCAGTACGGAGACCTGCTGGCCGACAAGCAGAAGCGCGGCGCCTTCCTGAAGCGCGCGGCGGGCGGGGACGCGGGCGACGACGACGACGCGGGCGGCTGCGGCGACGCGGGCCCGGGCAGCGCGGTCAACGGGCGCGGCGGCGGCTTCGCGCCGGGCGCCGAGCCCTTCCCGGGGCTCTTCCCGCGCAAGCCGGCGCCGCTGCCCAGCCCCGGGCTCAACAGCGCGGCCAAGCGCATCAAGGTGGAGAAGGACCTGGAGCTGCCGCCCGCCGCGCTCATCCCGTCGGAGAACGTGTACTCGCAGTGGCTGGTGGGCTACGCGGCGTCGCGGCACTTCATGAAGGACCCCTTCCTGGGCTTCACGGACGCGCGCCAGTCGCCCTTCGCCACGTCGTCGGAGCACTCGTCCGAGAACGGCAGCCTGCGCTTCTCCACGCCGCCCGGGGACCTGCTGGACGGCGGCCTGTCGGGCCGCAGCGGCACGGCCAGCGGGGGCAGCACGCCGCACCTGGGCGGCCCGGGGCCCGGGCGGCCGAGCTCCAAGGAGGGTCGCCGCAGCGACACGTGCGAGTACTGCGGCAAGGTGTTCAAGAACTGCAGCAACCTGACGGTGCACCGGCGGAGCCACACCGGCGAGCGGCCTTACAAGTGCGAGCTGTGCAACTACGCGTGCGCGCAGAGCAGCAAGCTCACGCGCCACATGAAGACGCACGGGCAGATCGGCAAGGAGGTGTACCGCTGCGACATCTGCCAGATGCCCTTCAGCGTCTACAGCACCCTGGAGAAACACATGAAAAAGTGGCACGGCGAGCACTTGCTGACTAACGACGTCAAAATCGAGCAGGCCGACCGGAGCTAAGTGCGCACGCGCGGCTGGGCCGCTCCTGTACAGCGGGCGGGGCGCCGCCCCCCAGACCACGCCCACCTGACGCTCGCCTCCGTGTCCCCGGGGCCCGGGGGAGGCGGCCCTCCAACCTCACCTGTGTCTGCGAAATTCTGTGGGAACGCAGGGTGGATTAAGGCAGTCAAAATTGTGGAGCCTATTTTTATTTTTTTTTTTAAAGGAAAGGTGCAGGCAGGCATGAAGGGGAGCAGGCAGGCAGGAAGAGGGGAGGAAGAGCACTTCACTTGTTTTCATTTAGTTGTTCACATCGGTTGTTCCCCTCGGCCCTGGGGCCTGGAACCCAGGACTGTGGTATGTGTGTGGGACTGCTCCCAGGGGTACTAGACCGCTAGGCCACCAGGGCGCACTGGAGCCTTTTAACTGTGCAATAATTTCTGTATTTATTGGGTTTTGTCATTTTTTTTTTTTTTTTGGCATGTGCAGGTACTTTTTATTATTATACTTTCTGTTTAAATTCCTTGAAAAGATTTTGTTGCTTATCCATCCCTTCATTTTTTTTTAAACCCAGTAGTAGCCTGAGCAACGACTCGCAAGCAATGTAGAGGGAAGCATATCTTTTAAATTATAATTTGGGGGGGAGGGCGCTGCTTTTTTGAAATTTAAGCTAAGCATGTGTAATTTCTTGTGAAGAAGCCAATACTTAAACGACTTTGAAAGTTGTTTAGTTTTTGAATAATTCCTTTTTTTTTTTTTTTTTT